>JAAGAY010135616.1:0-23242 GCA_011801015.1 Ardeotis arabs | reverse complement strand
CCCGAGGAAATGGCCACAAGTTGTACCAGAGGAGGTTTAGATTGGACGCGAGGAAAAACTTTTTCTCCCAAAGAGTGGTCAGGCACTGGAATGGCCTGCCCAGGGAGGTGGTAGAGTCACCGTCCCTGGCAGTGTTCAAGAGGCGGCTTGATGAGGAGCTACAAGATATGGTTTAGTAGCTGTGGCAGCAATGGTAGTGGGAAGATGGTTGGACTAGATGATCTTATAGGTCCCATCCAACCATGTGATTCTATGATTCTATGAATGCATGTCAGATGTCACTAAGTCATGGAGAAATATAAACAAGCACTGGTTACAATTCTGTATGGTTCACTAAATTGATCAACATATAAAGTAATTTAAAAAGTAACAAGAAACTATCAAATTACAGTATCATGTATATAAAAAGCTGAAATATTTTCCAGATTATCCTTCATCCCTTAGAATTTTGTGTCATTTTTTGTATCTCTGTTACCTAAAATAAGTTCTAGATATAATTCATCATCTAGAGTCATTTTTCAATTTCAGTTACAGGACCAAGGATGAATGTTAGGCACATTTCTTAGTAACACTTAAATTGCTTTATTACCTTCCCCTGGCAACACAAAAGGACCTTACAACAGACACCCAAGGCAGCCACTGTCAAGAGACATGTTAAAGACCTACTGAATAAACAAGAATTTGGCTCAAATATGTTTCTTTTATTTCTGCAACAGGATCATATTCAAATGCTTTCTCTTTCCTATTTCAACAGGAGACCCACTCATTATAGTTAAATAATTATCATATTTTGCGACTGCTGGAAAAAAAACAATTCCTTTTGGAGCACAGTAAATGGCAGCAACATTAGAAAACTTTTGGAGAAAACACTGCAAGTAAAACAATTGAGGAGAAACATGACAACATGACTAAGAGCCAGTGCTACCTACCGTTTTAGTGCAGATACTTTTTTGGGGGATTTCTTTTTCAGTTTGGGTAGTGACCTGTCTTGTTCAAATCCTTCATTGTCCAAAAGCTGTCGCATAGCTATATTGGCAAGCTGTTCCATTAGTTTAAATGTCTCACTGATATTAAGGAATACTGAGAAGAAATGTTCACTTGACCTTGTGCTCACTTTGATCATATCAGGGAAGAGCAGTGTAGCATTCTTCTCAAGTTGAGTGATATCGACCCAGCGGATAACTAACTTTGCTGAAGAGAAGCAAACAAAAAAAAAAGATTCAGTACAAAAATTAGCATACTCAAAAATATTTATCTTCCTCTTCCTACAAAATGTATTCAGTTGAAATTTTCTTGCAACTTGAAAAGTTGGGAGGACAGCATAAATAGCCCTATCTTGTACAAACAACCCATGATCACCTGACAAACAGCAGATAAAAGAGTTTAAATATAATTTACTTCTGTACAGAACATCACACAAAAGCATCACAAAGCTAGGTGGGCTAACATAATTTATCATTGCCACAGCACGTGCTCAGACTCTAATGTCCTCTTTTCCTATGGAAGCAAAGAAACATAGTCTAAACACATCAGAAAGGCTTGTGTTATTTTTATACATTAACAAGTTTCAAATATTACAGTAATGATAGATCTTTGGCTATTCTTGCAACACAATCACAGGTTAAGATACTGTCCTTAAAACAGGGACTAAATCTACATTTATTTTTATATTAAAAAAATAAAAATCAGTCATTCAGTAGGTTATGTCTACACAGCTAAATAGAAATGGGACTGATCCATCGCCCATAATCAAGTACTGCAGACCTGCTCACCTCCACACTGCTTAGAATTAACTCCCTCTAAGAGAATTAACTCCCTCTAGAGCAGACTGCTTGCATCCACAGCAAGCAGCTCTTGGTCCTGGAACTCCTCTGAGCCCTTTGTGATGCTCTAGCGTTGTACAAGAGTAAATGCGGCATTTGAGGTTGCAAAGTCTGCCAGAGTAGTACTGGAAGATTGTATAAGAGTACAAGGAGCCAAAACTGGTGTGATCTCATCCCTATTCCCTTTTGAGCACAGTCCCTGAAGCGAACCATGCCTCTGAACAATGCCGAGGTACGGTTTTACAGAGAACTACTTTGAGAAATACAAAACAAGGGAACAAGCACACAGTTAAGTGGAGTGACCATCAGGGAATTGCTCTCTGCTCCTCTTTTCCTCAGCCATGTCTTTGCACACCCAGTGGTTCACCAGGTGAACAGTAACAAACTACAGAAGACCTCCTAACAATTCTTAGATGCACAAACCATCGTTCCACTGTAAAACGTACCTTCCCTGCCCATGAGGAAAGAGTAAAAACAAAGGTGATTAATGCTGAGATACACCCAGCCCTGACGAGGAACCTTCCCCTTCCAGTAACTGCAGGAGTAGTAGTTCACTAATTTCTCTTCTTCCGGCATCCCAAATAGCTTGTGAAATTTCACTATGGCTTCCTTGAATTTTTCTGTATCATCATCCTCCTTGATGCCATTGATTTTGTTGTACTCAGCAATAATGCCCTAGCAGGGAGTGAAAAAAGTACATAACATGTTAGTTGCCATTGGGGTATCAGGTATCTGGGCCAGAGGCCACAACAGTTACTGCAATGTCAAGGAAGTCTTTTGCTTATCTCTTATTCTTCTGCTCATTCTTTTGCTTTATATAGTTATTTACTTTACTCAAGGCTGTCTTTCTGATGACCTTGCTCCTTACCATGCCTATGTCAAAAGCAACCAAACCCCAACCACTTGCCAGTAACCTGTTTTCAATTAACCAGCCTATCTCAAATATTCCTAGCAACTCTGTAAAGCACCTATGATTTGTCATATTTTCCCCTTCCACATAAATATGCTCCCTGAGGAGACAGTGACAGGATTTCACCTGAAAATTTTCTTCTAAAAGGAAAAGAAAAAAGGAGAAGGAAAAAAGGATCTGTTATGCATTAGGGAAAATATCAAACAACTTTTACGACCCCTTTTAGTGGGCCTTGAGCAAAAGAGAAGAGCAAGAGGAAAAAGAAATAAATATATCCTGTAAGATTAACTGTCAGGATGGAAAAACCATTCACACTTTCAGGTGCAGAAGACCTTCACCAAATTTGAAGTGGCAGCAGCCTGGTGAAAAACTGCTTTTTGATACCTTAAAGACTATAGTTCCTTCTGTTCTATACTGAAGTTTATTCACTTATTTTCCCAATCTCTTTTATAAATCTTCTCTATTGCCTTCTATATTAAAGTTACAAAAAACAAAGTGACTTCTTGCCTTCAAATTCCTCCATATTTACATGGAAAGCAGAGAATAAGACAGTGAACCATCATTCATATTTAATATTTGTCCAGCTCTAAAAAGTAACAAATTCCTTAAAAGATTATATTTCATCAGACAGACATCATCTTGCATAAGGTGTTTCCATGATCTTCTATAGCCCCCACTTTTCACTTGGGAAAACACAAACAACTACAGGATTCTTAAGATAATTCACTTAGTACATGGAATGTTAATAGAGGAATGAGACAAAGCCAATGCTTAGAATACTTGCCAAGTTCATACAGTAATTCCATTTACAAACAATCTTTTACCAAAATATTTATTTTTAGATAATTCTCAGTGTACATAAAGTACTTTTTACCAGTATAGCTACTATCTCTCCTATAAGGAGAAAAGAAATTCTAGTAAAATAATAAAAAAAAATCAAAACCCAATCAAACAAACAAAAATCAATCAACCAGCAACCGCTAACACCTATGTGAAGTGTAATTTAACTACACAGAAGAGGGTAAGGAGACATTGTATGATGAGTGCACAAAAAAAAAAAAATTAAAGCTTTGCACTGGAAAAAGCAGTTACATAGAAAACTGCCAAAGTTTAAGACAGAAGCAACAGTGCAATTAATTTTAGAACACATAATGTTTCAAGTCCTGCCTATGTATCTGTACGTATATATTGTTAATCACACCGCTGTAGTTACATATGCTAATCCCAGTTTCCCTAATTTTTGACAGACATGTTGCTACTTCAAACCTAGTTTTTCCTCAAAAAGGTAGAGCAGCCTGGGGACTACCAGGTCAAAGCTGTTTAGACTTCACATCAGTTTTCCTTCCACAGTCACATTTATCATTAACAGCATTTATAATAATAGATTTAACTACCTGTATTTTTCCTCTGACAAATGTATTTATGTCATTCTCATTTTCAAAGATTGAGAGAGTTTGCAACAAATTCTGTTCCAGCCATTCCCAGTGTTCAGTGATTTCCTTCCTTGAGCAACCTGTATGTAAAAAAACCACCCAAAAGTCACAAAATAAGTAATTCACCAATGTTAATGTCCTCACAATCACAAACTAAAGGCTCAAATAAAACTCGCCAGTAACTGAAGATGCAATATTTCACCAGGTGCTCTGTCCCTGGAAATTCCAAAATTTTCTCCCATAGTCTTTAAATTCATCATAAATAGGCAACAATCTTCAAGTTTATTCTGTAAGGAAGCACAAGCTACTTACTGCTATCATGAGCAAAATCCTGCTACATTTAAAATTCTAACCACAAAAACAACACCGAGCCACTCAACGCCACATTAGAGTTACCAAAGGTATCACCTGCATCTGTTAGGAACTGACAAAAAATCCCAACAGTTGCATATTTTAACATTAGTTCCTAGTTCTTCACCATTATATACATCTATAAATTATGAAAGTGATAAAATTTCAAGAGTAAAAGCTGAAAAGGATCAATTTTCCTGACAAGTCTATTACATCTCTTTCTCAAAGGAACAGTGCTGAAAGACCTCTAAGCTGTATCTTTTTATGAGAAGAGGGTTGTCAGAGGTGTTTCACCTCTAACGACGAAAAAAATAAACCAAACTTCAATGACCCTAGTTTGCTTAGGAGACCAAAAGGAGTCAAGTGAAATATCTCTGATACTGAAGAATCGGCATACATGTAGCCTGTGAAGCACTACAGAACATGGGTGAAAAAGCTTCTTGTATGAACTAGAGTTTATATATGCAAATTTTTGCTTCCATTTTACTTAACATGGATTGCAATAAATATAAATTCCATTTTGATTCCACTCTCAACATCTTGCAGAGTGAAATTGTTGGTGCTCTTCAGGACCTCTCTATGCTCACCTTGAAGGAAGAACAAATTCAAGCACTCACAAGAAACCTGCTCCCCCAAAAAAGGATGTTGAGGTAATTATGTCAAAACTGGGAATTTTAAGTAAGCATTTTCAGAAAACAAAGATTACATGTTCATATAGAAACATCTGTACCTGAAGCTTGATTGAAAGTATCTCAGTCCAGGCAGGAAATAGCATCAATATGACATCACCTTTTTCTTCAAATAATAGATTTGGTTCATTTAGTCAGAACTAGCAAGTAAATGTGCCTACCTGTTAACTAATGCCTACAGAACCCAATGAAGTGATGGGGCACATGTGAAGTAACCATTAGGAAAAGGTTAAATTACAACAACCTGTTGCTAGTAACTTCTCCAGCTTCACTACAGGCACAAATTATCACATCTGCACATAAGTGTTTCCGTTGTTTGTAAAAGAACTCAATGCAATCATCTTGAATACATACCAAACAATAATTTTTCCTGTTGTTCCGCAACAAATGATGGGAAAAACACATCCTTTCTACAGTATACAATCAGAACTTTACACAGCTCCAATGAAAGCAACAGGACACAGCATTCTGTGCAACTTCCAGGGGAAGTTCACAATTCTAGTTGTAGTATGGATACATAAATCGTGTCGCAGAATAGCCTGCATATGTAATCAATATTTCAGAACCGCACGTGATTGCCACTGCTGCCGCTTCTTAAAACTACTGGATGCAACCAGACCTTTCTGGAAGTCAGGAGGTGGTCTGAAGACTAATTTATTTCTTCTTGGCTTTTACACTGCTGTTAAAAGCAGTAATTAAATACATGAGGTATGTATACAAATCTAGACTGTCATCAGAAAAAACACTCATCTCTTGAAGAGCAGCGACAAGCAGTGCAGACACACTATCATGATGAACTGTTTCTTACAGCTGTCGATTTCTTGTCTGTGGTTCATCAATTATTTTTCTCCACTTTTTGTGAAATGGCTTTGGTTGATTATTCTCTATCTGTAACAACCTGTCATTGTTTCCACTGCTTTTTGTCTCCACTGTCTTACTGTTTACTCTCCCAGTTTCATCTACAGCAGATCACAGAATCAGTCAGGCCAAAACCCCCATTCCAGGTCTCATCAATTTATCATCGCAGTCTAGATCTTTCTCTTTGCTTTGCTCACTCAGGATTAAAAAAACCCCACCCTTTTGCTGCGATATTTTAAACTACAGGTCTATTTTAAGCCAGCTATTGGCAAGTCTTTGACTATCTTAGCATATTAAAAGCATTCACAATTCATTATTGGTCTTTTAGGTAAATTAAGCAATATTTCTAACTCTCAGGGAAGGGAAAAAAACATTTAACAGTTAAACCACTGCACTTGGGAATACTGAGCCCTCAAGGCTAGCAGGAAATAAAAGGAAAAATAGCTACAACACATACAGTAGGTTACTAATCACTACTTACTGAAGATGGAGATTATTGCTTTATGGAAGGCAGAAGAGAATACGACAAATTTCTGTAAAAATTAAGAGATTACAAGTACTGAATAACCAGCAATCTACCCCTAAGCAACAGGGAAGGACTGCTGTACAATGTAGAACAAATGAGAGCTGCACAGCTAAATGCAGCCAAACCCCTTAGTAACTTGTATAATGGTAACAACCCTTGATCAGTTCAGAAGGAATTGCTTTAGTTGCAAATTCATAAAATAAGCACAACACAGAGCCTTAGGCAACACTGGGCTGCTCAGCTTCAAGGTTGCTTAGATAAATAATTTGCTCTGTAAAGTTTTATCTCCCTGTAAGAGCCACACTATTCCCCTCAGGTAACAAAACTAAGCTAGTGCAGTCTTACAACTTAACAAAAATAACTAAGCCAATCAACCAGCTAGATACTAGGAGACTAAAAATTCGAGAAACGCTCCACAAAATGGAAGCACAGATATATACATTAACTAGTTTAGCAATTTCAATTAGGGTTAAGGTTCATAATCAAACAGTATGTTTATAAGACTAGCTTAACTTTAAACAGAGTACCATATTTATACATAAAACTGCAATATCTGTCATAGAAGAGAATAAACCCTCAGTTCAGCAGCAGCAGTTTTCCATGCATATGGTACATTCGCTTATTCTAGGGCCATAATTAACCTGCCTTCAATTCTATGCCCCTGGTTATCCAAGGACATCCATTGTAAGTATAAAATTATAGTAATTATCTATAGATGTCATGCAAAAAAACCTGCAAATACACTTAAAAAAAAGTCACATGGCATATTCCCAAAGTCTTAAAAATTCATTTCTGAATACATGCACAGTACAAGCGTCTTTGAAGAAAAACTATTTTTTGACAGTTTTATGATATGTTATTTTCTCTGGAAGGGAGACTGCAAACAACAAGAAAATTTGTGCCCTCAGTTGCTCTCTCTCAAGTTTACGGGACAGAGGTGCTTACTAATTGCTGGGCACTGACATTTAGATGAAGGGAAGAAGGGATTGTATGTGCACTTGCAACTACCTCTGCTTGTGCACAAATAGCGTAAACAAACATACTGGCAAGTACTTTTACCATTCTTTCTCACGACTGAGATCCATGGAAAGCTGATACGCGAGGTCCTATTACTTACAGCAGAGTAGCTCACAGTACAAGGCAAGCAGTTATATGAAGATTTGGAAATAATCTTCATAATATTGACAGTTTCATTAATACCCGTTTTTACTATTAGCTGTCACTAAAAGAAAATTACGTTACACAAATTTTAAAATCTTCAGTGAGTTGGTACTCATAGGTGTGAGTGAAACACAGTTGCTGAAATTGATGTCTTCTTTCAAGTCCGATACAATCAAAAGTAGCAAGAAATACTCATGCTAAGATGAGCTATTAAAAAACTTCCTATTGGATTCAGAACGTGACATAGCTTTGATATCACCTTTGTCAGACATACAAATCATATGTTCATAAGCATGGAGCCTGCTTTGAACTGCTAGAGTTACTAGATCCATGGCAAGCCTCCATCCACCCCTCCTCCTCTTCCCTTTTCCAAGAGACAGGATTTGTCTGGAGGAAAAGTGACTGAAATAATCTAAATATCAGATTTTATTGGGTGAATGGGCACAGATGGGAGGGCACTGTTAGGCCAGAAGTCTACAGCTTCATCAATTAGTATTTTTTGAACGTCAGGCAGCATTGGGGTGCTGGAAGTTACTAGTCCATTTAAGAGATGATAGGCAGGTATTCACTTCTCATTCGTCCTCTTTCTCAATTTGCTTTCAAATGAACAATTTGGCCAATCAAAGCTAAACAACCTTGACCTTCTGCATTCAGCTTCCAACATTATTTTCAGAGACAGCAAGCAGAACCAGAGGCTGACTTACATACTGCTGTATGTACTTCCAATAGGTACCTGACCACAGAAATGAGCATTTAGGATTTACAGGATCTGATGCATGCAAAAATCCTATTTAATGTACCAAAATATCAACTTCACTGATTTAACCAACTACTATAATGACAGAAGAAACAGTCTTACAGTTAGATCTGTCAAAGTTTGACTCTTAAAGACCAAAACTCTTAAGAGTTGTTGCATCTGTGTAAGAATATACGCTTCTGTATTGAACTTTAACCTAGCTACCATCTTGCTGAATTTCTAAGTGCACCATATTTTTTCACCATGAGAGTTGTAGATCACTGGAACAGGTTGCCCAGAGAGGTGGTGGATGCCCCATCCCTGGAAACATTCAAAGCCAGGCTGGATGGGGCTCTGAGCGACTTGATCTAGTGGGGGATGTCCCTGCTCCTTGCAGGGGGGTTGGACTAGATGACCTTTGAAGGTCCCTTCCAACCCTAACCATTCTATGATTCTATGATTCTATATTTAGAGGGACAACACACACTGAAATAAACCCCCAGGAGGTGTATATCCCTGGGATCTAGACAGCATTTATCCCGGAGGAGACCGAGCTCACTAACCAGGAAATACCGCACCGATATTCAGTACCCAGGTGACAGCTGGGGTTGCACTATCTTCCCAGTTTCTGACTGGGTAATTTGTGGGCTGTAACTCAGGTACTCCTCTTACCATACTCTTTAGAGATACCCCATCACCCAGGAATGCTGCACTTCAGGAATGCTGTAAGAGTGAGCCATGGGGATGGAGAAGAATATGCAAGGAGGAGGGATGGATACTACACTGCTTGTTTGGGAACATCTTTGGGAGATGAAGGGTGGGCAAAACCAGAGGCTTCTGTCCCTGCTCCATGGCCATTTCTGGTTTCAGTCAGTTATTGTGCATAAAACATACACACATGCTGGCATTCAAACTCTGGATATTAGAAGCTTTGGAGCTTCTTCATTTAACCACTAGAGTTGGTTTTCATCTTGACCCATTTATTTGTCCTGAAATGACTGCGCCCGGCAGGCAGGATGCTCTATTAGTTATATGGCACAGTATCCAGGAAGAATAAAACTCCGTATGTCAGGATGTTTGTTCTTACCACAGGCGATAGTCCAATAGACCAAGGAGTCTGGTGCTTGGTAGAGGATTCGATACGGTGCCACTCTGGCACTGGAGTCCAACACGACATCAAGAGTACCCACAAGGAGACCTGTGGAACAGGAAATTCTGATGAATACACAGTGATGGATCATCCAAGATCCCTTCTATTTCCCCTCCACAGCAAAATGTAGACTTATGTATTCATCCTCACACTTGTTGCCTCATGTTGTATAGAGGGAAAGTGACTCAACAGGGAGAAATCTTCAGTTTCAACAAGACTTCATCTCTTAAATATACATCGATTCTAGCATAAAGGCGGACAAATTGAAGCAAAGCAGAAGGTGGTTGTTTTACAAAACCATGCTTAAGAGTGATTTAGTTCTTTCCTGTTTTTCATAGACTGTTGGAGTCCTGGGGGGAAAAAAAAAACCACCAAACCAAACCAACAAAAAACCCCAGACAATACACCCTAGAAGGGTCAAAACTCAGATGTCAGCCAGGAAAAACTAAGACTTCCAGCAAAAATAATTATGCTACTTAATAGTCTAATTCTTTAGGGTAGAAAGGATCAAGATGCCTAACAGTCAAGCTGTGTTTCAGTTGGAAGAATACCGACGAAAGACAAAGCCATACTGTTTTCTGAAGTAGCTTTGAAAATTCTTTGCTACTGAGAGGGCCATCAACAGTTGCATATCAAATGCCACCAATGATTCCTAACTGTAATTCCACAAATTCTAGACCCTATTTTAATAAGAAATCACACACAAAAAAAACTCTAATCCCCCAAACCCTTTCCCACAAGAAGCCCTATTTATTTTTAAAAAGATGTAAAAGTTTTCCCCCTTTTCACCTCCAAAAAGAATTTTAATTTCCCCTGCAGAGATGTCAGATTTAAATTCTCATGTTGAAGTTCTCAGCAAATTCACATATTGAAAACAGAGGGATGAACTTTCAGAGATTTTTTTTCTGCAAATACTGAGTGGAGTAGAAATTAGGTGTTTTTAAACAGCGAAATAAACGACATGCACAAAAAAAAAAAAATTCTAAACCTCTCCTGTTAAAATCATCTTCTCCTTTCAAGTGGCTGTTTTCATATTTACTGTCATAATTTATTAGTTCCTCATTCTGCACTGTCATAATTGGTACAGAAGACTGCTTCCCTCGCTGTTCTTCTTTCAGATTTGCTTTACGCATAACAAAAATATAAAACCACTACTCATTTTCCATCTTAGTAGATCCTTTAAATCTGAACTGAAACTGATATTTGGAAATACCCCACCTATAAGTGATTTTGCATTTCCTCCATTCTATTTTTTTTTTAATTTGTATTTTGTTTTATACAGATCTTCACAGGTCAGATCAAATGTAATCCCTTCCTGCCTGATGCATCAACATCCACCACTTTTTAATCCAAGAATTCTGAAATACATGAGAAACAAGTTTGAACACAGCATCAGGTCATCATTAAGCAGTGTTAGAGAGCTATCTGCTAATTATAGGATATGAACACAAAATATTACTGTAAAATATCCCAGTGTTCATTAGCTTAACTAGCTTTAGTTGTTCCTATTGCCATCTTAAACTCTCTTCTCTCATGCATTTTGATTACTGCCGTACACTGACAGGCTGCCTCTGATCAATCCCCCACCAGCCCTCCTTAGATACATCTTGACTCCTTTCAAACTCAGGAGATTGGAGTAGGTTATATTGTTCCTTCAAACTTTTTTTTCCCCTATTAAATAAAATCTCCACTCTAGCCCCACAAAGCCAGTACGGCCCTGGTTCAGAAAGCACATACATGTGTGCTTCAGCCACAGGCAAAGATCCTCAAAATGCTTAAAGCTGCTAGTGAGCTCACCAGGATTGCTCAACTGGAGTGCAGACCAAGCCAGACACCACGCTGCGTTAATCACCTGGGTTTGCTGCAAACATGATGCAGTGCTTACACCAAGGCTCCTCGTGCTTTGCAGCTTCACATGTTCACTGACAGTACTAAATATGCAATAGGCATGACATAATATCTAAATAAAGTTGCATGCTGGCCAAACGTAATCTTCTCTGAGGTACAGATACGCTGTCAGGTCCCTGTAATCTTTACAAATACGCTTGTTTCTTTCCTCCTGCTATATTTCCAACTCTTGGTGTGTGGGTGGCCCTGCCAACCACTTCTGCCACTAGTTCTAGCAGGGCACTGCAGCTGGGATACGCAGGTAAGGTCAGGGACCAGAACAAACCTACTGACTTGTGCAACATCAAGCTAAGAGGAGCTTTCCATCCCACCTCCTTCTCCCTGAGACATGAGATAGGCAAGGAACATCCCCCTGTCCCACCAAACAGAAATAATGCAAGACAGAGTAGTGTATTCAAGAAATGTGGAGAGTGCTATTAAAGAAAAAAACAAAACAAAACAAACCTCACCAGCATTAAAGCAGATGGGAGGTAGGTAAGGAAGAGAAAAGAAAATACTTTCCACTGGTGCAGTAAGTAGGAGTTGCCCAGTGCCTTTCCAGCAATGGAAATAGGTTGTTGAAATACCCACACAATGAGGTTAAATGAAGAAAATTCACAGAACTCCAGAAGATTCCGTGGAAATTCGAAGTCTAGCTTACCAAGATAATTGCAACAGACAGTTTATCAGTAAAATTTTACTTATATATGAAATAGCTGTTTTGATAGATGATACATGTGATATTTAAAAAAATAATGTATGTGTTTTTATATACCTTAAAGCCAATTAATATCTCCTCTTGCAATCATGGAACTATCCCTGACTGCTGTCCTTTGGTAACTATTCCATTTTGGATTGTAGGTCAGTGTTGGTTTTCTGGGTTTGGTTGTTTGGGTTTTTTTTTTAATGCAGACATGTGATGCAATCAGAATGAAATCACAGCAGTTCAAACTGATAATCTCCCTGAGGAATTTCTACATTAAGTGATCATAATAATTTTTTTAAAAATTATTTTAATAGTATTCATTAATATAGCAAGTACCTTTTGAGACAGGATTAAGAAATAAGTAACTGAAAGTTTCTATAGAAACAGAACAAGCAACAAAGAATCATATTCCTTAGATTAGACTGGTCCTTGGGCAAGAGCCAGTGAATTATCCAGGCATCAAATCATGTGACTACACTGATTACAATTTATTTTCCCGGTATTTCATCAAGTTTCTGACTACATAGTGAAAAAAGGGAAGGAATTCCAAATATAAGAATATTAAATCTGCAAGCCCTTGTTCAAGTGAGCAGTTTTCACGAGCTAAGTTTAAGGCATGTGTTAAAGTTTGTGGGATTAGCATCTGGCTAACTGATGACAGCCCGGATCCTGACAGCACTCAAGCAGAAGCAACCTTATACTGAGGAACAGTCCCATCAGACACGCATGCCAAATGCCTAGAGCAACCATACCTACATACAGGGCAGGAGGGGAAAAGGGAGGGATAATGCCTTCGTTTTGTTTGATACAACTTTTTGAATAAAGTCAGCTTCCTCTTTCGCAAACTTGAATTATAAAGCAAAGGTCTAGAAAATTGTTCAGTATTTTATCTCTTTTCTGTAAAATACAGGTATTAGCAGAGGAAAAGTAGTGAAACATAGTATCTGAAACCAAGGAATACAAAGCCACAACTGGCTAGGGGAGCCAGGCAATTGCTCTTGCATGATGTTACTGGAAGGACATACAATGTATTTGAGGGTATTACTGGAAACACGTTCTGTTACCTGATGCAATTTACGCTGAAGGAAGAAATCATACAACATTTTTATTTATCTGACCACTGTGCCTCAGATTTAGTTGCAAGCTGGAGAGGGAGCCTACAACCATTGCACAAAGCATACAGATTAGTAGTCTGTATTCACACACTAAATTATGATGTACTGTACTTGTATCCTTACACTAGCAACCATTTTTCAAACTCTTTTTTTGCTAGAAGGGATTATGACCACATGAAACCTGACCTCCTGTGTAACACAGACCGCATTCAAGCCAAATGATTTCTATCTGACCAAAGGACATTTTCCAGAAAGGTCATCTTGGTTTGAAAACTATGCCAAATTGATTCAGTCAGTTAAGACCCTTCCAAGTACCACTGCACTCTCTGCTCTGTGGAGACCAGCATTCCAGATGGCTTAAAGTCCCAATTAATTACAAATTGCTGACAAATGGTATTGAAATCAAGGGATGGCCTCCAGCAGAATCAACTTGGTGCACTGTAAGTTACTACCATGGAAAACACATACTATAGTATATGGACTCAAACAACTGTAACAAGCCACAATGTTTTTAGCTGTTTGGATATCTGTGGCATAGATCTTTGTTGCAGAAATATTTATCCCTCTTTTCTTTCCTTTAAAATATAACAAGTTATTTTTTTATCTTTCACAGGAATTTGTAAGGGTTTTTTGCAAAACACCAATTACTGGTGTTTTTATAGGAAAAGCAAGTTTATGTGTCTTACTCATGAACAACCTTTTCTATTACTAAAGGATTTTCTTACTGACAAACAGTAAACTCTCTTTCACAAAGAGTTATGTCTTGATTTAAATAAAACATACACAAAGATCAAGTAGTCTTTATCACCTTTCTGCATTCCCCCGACAGCAATCCTATGATTATGTTTGTGAGCCTGTGGTGTTTTACTTGCTAAAATACACAGGGTTCACAAACTAAATTGGATTACACATTTAAGAATGAAGATCTAGATTATATATTCCTTTAGCACACCTCATTAAAACACCAAAGCAAATTTATTTACTGCTTATGAATGATCATAAATAATGACACTTCAGATCTTAAAAATTACCAGCAGCCACGGCTTTGTTGCACAGCAAACGCTATCAAAAAGCTCAGGACAATATCAGACAGTGACGCTTCCCGTTCAGCTTCAATCACGCAGTCCTCGGACTCAAGGTGCTTTCAGCACACACCAGTGACCTGTGATACATCCATTCTTCAGTGTCACAGGCAACTTGCCTAGAGCTAGGAGGAAGTCACCTCACAGTTGGTGCCACTGTTGTGCCTGGTACCACCACCCAGGGACACCCTCCCCTCCTCCAGTCTGCCAGACGACAAGCATGTGGTATTCACATGGCTCTCGAGAGCCAAGCCCTGCCCTGCCGCATCCTTCTCCCAGCTATACACTAACATAATCTACAGCCTGACAGTCTCTTAAGACACCTTCTGGTAGGAGAATTTTATTTTAAAAATGCCTAAACAAAGAGCATCCATCTTTTTAGCATGTAGAGCAAATACAGAAGTACACCCTCCAGAAGACCTAAGATTTAATGCAGGTCAGATTGTGACTCTTGCAGTCATGCTCATGAGCTGTCACTCAAATAGTCCCACGGATGTCAGCAGCCTATTTGTGTACGAGCTCAATACCGCAATTATGAAAAATTGCAGTGTCACATGTGTCATTAGTAAGAATTTTTCAAAACAAGCATCATGACACTCCAGTACTGAATGAAACACATACTGTCCTTAAACAGTTCCCAATATTTAAAGCGTGCTGATGACCCCTTCTCTTTCGACTAAAGTAAAATGGACATATAACGAGCTCCGGTCATAAACCTGAAACATCCAAGGCACCTGTTTGGATTTTAGAGGTCAGCTGATTTCTTAGAAAGTCTCAATCAATAGGGTCAACCTAAGTCATATTTGCACCCTGAGCATTCAGTTTTATGAATGAACAAACAATGAACAAACCTTTCCTAAAGTTTAAGTGTTACTTCCTGGACTATAAAAGCAATAACTCATAACAACACATAGCTAAAACATACAGTACAAGCTATTGTTTTTCCTAGTAACTATAATGAATCATTACTCTTCCATTCTTTCTCAACGCAGTCCACGTGTTTATGTGATTAGCTCTCTCATTTGTTATTACCGGATGAGGTCATCCCACCACTCCTCTGTCAAAACTCAACCTAGAGCAACAATCTGAACTCCACGGGTAATACTGCAGACAAATCCTTTTAAAGGGGAGAGTTAATTCTATTTGACTTCATTTCATGGGAGAGCCTAAATGCATAGCAAATATTATACACCACTTAAAAGTAATCACAATGTTAAACTTCCAATCCTGGTAATTGTATCCACAAAAGTATGAAAATAACCTCTTCATTGTGAGCATGATCCTTGGAACTTTATGAAAGGTTATAAAGTTTTGTTTTATAGTTGTTCATTCATACAAACAAAAGCAAAATAACCTCTAAATACTTATTTGATAACTGTCTTCCCACGTGGGTTACACAGCATTGGCTTATATGGATAAGTAATGTGGTATCAAGAAAAATAGATTCTTCTCTGAAATGAAGGCCTAAGATTTGTTAAGTCTTCCCCAATGCAGGGGGGTTACTGCAGGATAAAACAGTAACAAAGAAAAAAATTGTCATCCCCCCCCTAAAGTTTAACAGTTGTGACCGAATTAGATTATCTTCCAAACACCTTAATTCAAAAGCAATCAGCAACCGAACATCTACCACAGTACTTGCCGAAGTGTCCAAGCAACTCATGACCATCCCTGTAAAAATCTGTATCTTAACTTGAACCTAAATCTGACTGAGTTTAGACTCTCAGCTTTTAGAACTTTATCTAACTTCATCTGCTAAGCTGAAGGACCCTATCATTGTAAGATGTAACCGCATTTGTCAATGTTATCTACTAAGTAACGTTTGAAGTATTTCAGGGTTGTAAAACTCTGCTGTTTTTATCTTCAACAGAGAGGAAACCATAGTGTGCAGTACAATCTACATCTATCACTACACATAGATACATACACACGCAGTAAAATAATTGCCTTTATTTCCACTGAGGTCCAGTTGTAGAGGATGAAACGTCCAGGCGCAGAAACTGACACAATAATACACCCAAGCAATAAGTTCGCAGAAACAAACTCACTAGACCTGATATGCAACAAAACCCAAGCAGAAGTAGGAAAAGGCTGAGTAGAGAGATGAGCACTGACAGGACATGCTAGACAGTTACAGGTATGTGAAGGTTTACAACAGAGGAAATCGATATTTGGACAAAACCCCAAACAAATAATCTCACACATCTGAGGAAAATAAATTTTATACTACATGTCAATCACACCAGACTATGTGAAATTATGGAGAAACAGTGAGAAGAATATACATTGAGTTAACAAATGCCTTCAAGATATGATATAAGCATTTACTCGCAAGTTTAAAAAAAAAAAAAAAAACCCTTAGGAAAATCACGACCAAGTACCAAAACAGCAGGGGAGTTACTGAATTTCACTCAAAACTAGTTCTTTTTAAGTATCCCATTCTCTCAGAGTAGCACAATCAAATTAAATGGATTTCATCCAAAAGCAAAATTTAAATCAACTACCATCAACTACTATCTGCACCAACATAAGATTCAGATAAACTATATAAGGTTAAAGAACAAATCAAGTATGATCAATTGAAGGGGAAAGAAAAAGTCAAGAACCACCACTAAAGTAAGAAAAACAATTGTAAACTGAATCTAACCAACAAAATCAATGAGTTCTCACTTCAGTTCTTAAAATTGAGAACTGAAGTGCGCACAGTAAATTCAGCTTGAACTAAAGAACAGCCCTGAAGCACAGCACGGTCAAATAGAAGCTAAATCTGAAGAGAAGCAATAGTTTCAGAAAAAAAAAATATTCAAATTCTGACTGTTCTGACGGAATACCTGCAAACAGACCAGACTTCAATAAGCTATCAGGGGAGACACTTTAGCAGGGAAAGGAAAGATGCTGAACAGAATCCCAAGAACTTTGGCTAATAAAATACTGGAAAATGCAGAGAGGAAGCACAAGATAGGACTGTGAGGAAAGAACCAAAAATACACTAAGAACTTACTAGCTGAAACTAAGACTGCTGCTGTAGTAGGAATTCATAAACCCCTATCTGAAAACTTCAGAAAAAAAAAAAAGGGAAAAAAAAAGCACAATCAGAAATCAGGCCTAGAAAATACTTACAACCTTTCTTTTGAGAATAAAACAAGTGTCTCTGCAGAAATCCTCCAGAACCTAAGCCCACCTCAGCACCAGATTTAAAGGCAAAATGCAAATATAGATAACTGAATATCAACATTGATCATACATCAGAAGTAGGATTAGCAATCAAAGAGCTAAAGAAGAGTAAGTCAAATGCTTAATCTTTTATAGACCTTGTATCATCATACTTGAGCAAAGTCAGTGGCAGCAACAACTCCTGTCTATTATAGGAAAAAGCCATACACAGTGTGATACTATGAAAGAAAAAAAAAAGTAGAGGTTTCTTATGGAAAAACAGAGAAAGTGGAATGGATTCTGCCTATACCAAATATTTACAAGAACAACGATCATAGGAGGATATATATGTTTTAATTAACTTTCAAAAGCATTCAAGACTGTATACTGGCATACCTTGTGGATTTGTTTTTAATTCTACAGAACTCTAAAACTGTCAAGGGCCCAAAACTCTGAAATATGGTATATTCTTACAAGGATGCATAACTGGACAATGGAGTGACGGAAATATAGAAACTGATGTGAAGAACTGCTACTTTCTCTACACCTTTCAGTGTGGCACCAGACAGTAACACCAAAAAACCCATAAGCAATACAAACTCTGGTATAATGTAGAAAATTACTAAGAGGCCTAGACACCTATCGCTTGCTATATTGTGATCCTGCGTAGCATTTCCAACAGAGTTTCATGCAGAGATCTCAGGAAAAACAGCAGGTCACCCTTGAATTGCATGTGTCAAGCAATTACACTGTCGGAAAGCAAAAACGGCAAACGACAGCTCAGCTCAGAGGCCTTACTCAAAGTGTAAAAGATGAAGTAGCATCAAAGAAAGTCTTTGACCAAGAAGCATCACAGTACAGAAACCAGAGCTACACCAAGCATCATCTCTGGCACTGCATCTGTGCAGCCACTGTACTGCCTGTAAGAACCAGCGATCAAGAGAAGCGTTAGGCAGGAAATGAGACATCTTCCAATTAAACACCCGTGAAAAGCATCTGGGAATTCAACAGAAAGACTGGTGAGTAAATCCAGAGAATCAAACAGCAGTCAGCCCTAGGTATCTGTACATCCTCTTGAAGTGGAAATCCACTAGTGTGAAGAAGGAAACACACCCACAGCAGATCCTAACGAGAGGCTCAGCAGCAGCAGAACAGACTTGGCGTAACACCAAATGACAGAATGGAGCAGAAGAGACTAGTTCCCACCCCATGAGCCAAAACGAACATGGAAAGCTGATGGACAGGCTGACTGCTCATGTCAGTTATGCTAATGGCATGCATTTTGATAAACGCTGTATTTCCAGTATCAGAAAGCTTTCTACTCAAGTGTACCAAGTTTGACATGCAAAATCCTAACTGTTTGAGCCAATAAGGTCAGAAAACATCAAGTTTGTTAAAGCATGTACCATCATTTCATCAGGCAGATGATATACTGGCCAAAAGCTTTTATAAATCTTAAGTATAAACAGGTTTTCAAGCAACCTCTTCTACAATCCTCTGAATTGAGAGGTTGAGAGTAAGATAGAATCTAATCTCCAAATCTGAGCTACTAACAGTGTTGTCCAGCAAGGCTGCAGAAAAGTGTTCTGAGTTAGAACACTGCCACACTACTAAAAATTATATAATATTTGTCATTGAAGGATTGCATCAGGCAATCGAGCTCAAAACCTCTCCTTTCTGCCTTTCCAACGTGGAAATTACATGATAACTCCTTCTGCAAAAAATATCTGGGGAGAAAGATAGCACTTCATCAATTTCATTTATCACCAGAAGTCAGCAAAATTCCACCTGCTCTCCCCTGCTTAAGCATTTGAATCATCTTTGGTAACATCTCAAGGATTTACAGACTTGTACTGAATTCCTCACGCACGCACTCTGTCCCAGTTGTAAGCATAAATACCCTATCTGCAAAATAACTCACCCCTAAAAACAGTTACTGCAAACTAAGAACAATTTATTTGCCTTGAGATTCAAAGAGATCTTACAATAACATTAAAAAAAAAATAACTTAGAATCTCATCCCCACTTCAGACACAAATGTACACATGCAAAAGGAGCACAGCAGCCACCAGCTAATTGCTCCACATCCTCAATCTCTCTTCCTGTAAGCTCTAAAGAGCACACATTACTCTGCCATCAGCTATCAGTTTCACTCTTTCCCTGCAATATTGTTTCCAAGTAAGAGTTTGGCAAGCATTACCACAGTATAACAGAAAGCAGAGAGACTTTTTAAAACTTATTTGCTGCATGAGAACAGAAGATACGCTTAATAACACAAAACCATGAGCCTTTTAGTCAGTTGTAAACTTTACGCCACGTTCAAAGTCTTTACATCCATGAAAGTAATGTGGTCACACAGGGCCCAAATGATGGGAGAGGTCTTGGGCTCATGTCCTCTCCAAATGCCTCTGCTTCAGCTGATGCAGCTTGCTATGTAACAACAACTGTATTTCACACAGCCCAAAATACCAGGCTGCCCAGGTAAGGGAGCTGACAAGCATGAAGCAGAACAGGTATGAAGGAGGGGGAGTTTAAAACATCCAGCACCTTTGAGAACATTCAAAAGAGGAAAGAAAATACTTTTTCCCCTGTTGGTAAACAAAAGCAAGATTAAACCTGAGTGAGGGTCACACAGAAGCAAAATTCAGGCATGGCATTATGTGCAAGGCATGAAACAACTTCATTATGGAGAAAGTTCATCAACCATCAAATACTTCTAAAGCAGAAAAGTACATTTTTTGGTCTTGCCCTGGCAGATTAATGCAGTGATGCAAGAGAATGTGAGTTTGCAGAACAGCTATGAAAATCCAATTTAAAAATCCCATTTATAAGTCTTTCCCATTTTTCTTTTGTTAAAAAGGAAAATAAATCCCAAACAACTCTTCAATTAAGTCATGCTTACAAAGGAAAGTCACATTGATGTGACTGGTACTGACATAGACACAATCATTTTCAAAAGACTCTAGGCCTTAATTCAGTGTAAAGAATGGATCCACACTGTTTAGGAGAAAAGCTGTATCTCTCAAGTAAACCATTAATCCGATACATTTTGTCAGCAAAGACGACTTCTAGGGGCTCACTAACTAGACACTGCCCTAACACATAACAAGATCCTAATGCTTCTAACTTGTTACAATCCAATATTAAAGCAAGTGCAGACCACTCCCACCACAGTGAAAAAATCTTGCACACAATATTTCTAGTCAACTTCAAGGACACATAATCTAGCTTCCCACAGAGCAACCAGGCCAAACTTTATACCACATTCATGGGTGGATAACTTTTTTTATTATATCTGAGCAAATCTCAGCATTACGTCACTACAGAAAGGGCAATTAAGGAAAAAAAATCCAAAACAAAACGAATGAAACCCCCCAAAAATACAAAAGGTTTTTTTTCCCCGTTTCTTTACTTTCGACCAGATAACCTCCACCACCTCCACATCTGTCACGAGAGCTGTACCATTATCATCTGCAGAACTTCCATGGGGTCATCCTAAATGCTATCGTT
Source organism: Ardeotis arabs (assembly GCA_011801015.1). Classification (NCBI taxonomy): domain Eukaryota; kingdom Metazoa; phylum Chordata; class Aves; order Otidiformes; family Otididae; genus Ardeotis; species Ardeotis arabs. The sequence goes on along the minus strand of JAAGAY010135616.1, from coordinate 2,155 downwards.
ATTGCAAATTACATACCCTGTTGACCATTTGAGCAGATTTATTAATTCTGAACCCTCGGGATCAGCTAGGTCACTCAATATCTTGCTCTTAACCAGTCTCCTCTACCAAGAACAATCCATTGGCTTCCTTCACCTGCCTTGGCCCTCAATGAGCTGTAAGAACAACTGATCTAAAATTCCAGTAGTTCCATGAAAAACAAATAATCATAAGTTCCACTTATTACTGTGCCTACCAAGCTGGAAGTGGCCTGGACACTGTACATCCCTTTCTTTCTTCCTCTCCCACCTTTTGTTCACCGCTGTGCAAAAACCCCATGTGCTAAAATGGCAAGGTCTGACAAGTTCCCGTACAGCCCTTTAAATACTGCCAGCACTAATAACTTTCTGCATGCCAGTAATGAGTGTTTGTTCTGTTAGGGTTCTGGCAACATACCAAAAAAAAAAAGCTATAACTTTTTTTCCAGCCCTTCCCCGTACAAATAAAACCCCTAGAAACTGTTTAGCTACTTGTTGCTACTATCTCAATGCCACAGCAGCTGCAATTCCAGGCAAAGCACAGACACTAATAAAAGGTACATGGAAAGCAGTTTTCCAAATACGCATGGAACTTCTGCATTCTAAATCACATTCACTATACAGACTGCATTCACATACTAAAATAATGGATACAGTGCACAAACACTTAAATTGCAAGGGAGAAAAAAATGCAGAAACAGAACTATTTCTGTATTCTGAACTCTTACCAAATGCTGCCAGCTTATCTGACCTCCACAATAAAAAGGAGTGCACATTTATGAATCCTACTCAAGGACAAAATCTTCAAAAGTGATCTCTCCGTCTGTACAGCAGTATCATCAACCACACTATTATACATACAACTGCAAGAGGGCTTAGATATACATGCACTGTGCAAGCAGGTTGAAGAGAAAAATCACAAATTCTTCAAATGCTTCCCCAATAGCTGAGAAACGTTTGGAAAATGGACTGGCTATCTCAAACGCTCTCTAATTCAAAGATAACAAGGCCAGATATGTACAAGAATGGTGGTCAGACCACCTGCAATAAGACAGAGGAAGAAATCCTTAAGAGGCCGGGGGTAATCCTTGACAGGAGAGTCTGCAAAGAATTTCTCCATAAATACAGTAGGGGTGAACTTTTGAGGCCAGACATGCTTTTTATGGATTTGCCAACACTGTCCACGATTCAAAAGATAAAAAAAAAATAAAATCTACAGCCAATGCGGAGTGGCTGCTGGTCACTTTCCATGTGAGAATGAAGTGGTCTATCAACCTCCAACACTGAAGAAGACTGGAGGTCTCAAGAGCCTACCTAAAAAAAAACACTTTAGAGTGGTGCCTTAGTTTAGATTACAAATTGTTTACAAGTCCACAGAGCATTCAAAGGCTAAAGAAACACTTAAATCTCCTGGTAAATACGCACAGGACCTTGAACCAAACCACAGATGTGCTCCACAATGTTTATTTTGATTAGCCTGAAGAACTAGTTGCAATGCAAGTGGGTAAGGTAGAAACCACAGCTTTTCAGAGAACGAGTTTGACTATTTACTGCCAATTCAAGAAGGACCGGTGTATCTCCAGTTTCATGGAAATGATGAAAGGTCTTGACAAACGTATATGCACAGTACAGACCGAGACGCACATGATCCACACATCTATGAAAGTGTCTCCAGTTGCCAGCGGTCAAAACCAAAGCAGTCAGGGAACACTGGTTACAAGGACACCCCGAAGAATACGGAGAGGCCGAAGCATATCTGTTCTCACAGTACGCCTCTGAGAACTACAGCTTGGTTTCATTTATGTTGGAGGGCGAAAAATAAAAAACCTCCGAGCACCTGGGCAAGTCACACCCCGATGCGCGAAGGCAGCGGATGCGGGTGATTACCCGCACGAAGCTCCACCGCTCGTAAACCCTCAGGGAAACCTCCGCGCCCCCCAGACGGCCGAGCCCAGCACCTGAACGCCGCCTCACCGCGCTGTGCGGGGCTCCGGCCGCCGCCCGGGCTCCCCCACCCCCCGGCACCGCCCGGGAAGGCGGCGAGGAGCGGGGAGGGTCCCCCGCAGCCCCAGCCCCGCGGGACCGTTACCCGCTCGGCCGGGACTCACCGCCACCCCGGCGTGGGGGGGGGGGGGGGGGG
>JAAGAY010135615.1:0-30723 GCA_011801015.1 Ardeotis arabs | reverse complement strand
TTTTTTTTTTTTTTTTTTTTTTTTTTTTGCCTGCAGCAGAGACAGTATTTTACTTTTTGACAATAGCAGCCTGTGAGAAAGCTCTGCGTATGTGTGCGTGTGTGTAAGACTCAAGCTAGGCCTGAGGAGTCAGGGCTATGCCTGGTGATGACTTCAGCTTTCATGGCCCCAGTTTCATTTTCTGTAATTAATTTAACCTAGCTACAAATCTGATAAAGTTCATCCAAGCAAGTTATTAAAGACTCTGAAAGGCCTAAGTGATATGCTTTAAATTTAATTTTATTTCTTTTTTAACAAAGCCTAGTTATTTGAAGCTCTCATATACTCTTGTGCTTCAGGGAAGGGAGTAATAAATTAGGATCTTTATCTTGCACTAGTTTAAAGTTTTCCATTAAATTATGTGAATAATTCATAATGGATAATTTATATGATGAATTTTACCTCTTTTCTTTACTAATTGTCCCCAAGCAAAGCAAGTTTTCCCCAAATATGCTAATTTTAAAAAGTTATTTGTTAAGTCTTCCATTTAAATAAAGTTCTAGGTCTGCAGCTCATCCATGAATAAATCCCTATGAATATCTGGCAGTCATCTGGTGAGACAAGAAGGTCGAACAGGATATGTTTTCTTGACTGGGGTCTCTTGTTTACTGAGCGCCCAAATCCCTTAGGTGGGGACCCAGTTGGAGTGCTCCAGGGGTCTCTTTTGGCTCATGCGCCCACATTTCCTTCCCAGAGGAACCAGATGTGGAGAGGAAAAAGGTGAAGTGATAAAAAACTTATCTTGTCAGCCTGGGGGTGTACCTTGGAAGTGATCTACGTCCCAGTCGCACCACTGACTATTTGGATAAAATTTGCCTTATGAAAGGTAAAGATGGTGAATTCAGTGGCTGTTTCTGGGGTATATGCCAAAATAGCTGCCTAACATTTGCCTTGGTTAACACTGCAGTATCCTTTGAAAGAGGATGCAAGAGTCAAGAACATAGTCAAAGAGTGTTTAGACACCTAAGGATGCGAATAATGCCACACTGACATTTTTTAAAGCGGCCTGAGATGTCTTTTGAATTCCCAGGGATCACATACTTGTACCTTTGGACACCTAAATAATCTTTGAATCTGGTTAAAATCTAGTTAAAAGTAATATGAACTGTCATCCTTTGAAATTCTCTTGCTGTTTCTTCAAGCCCTAGCTATCTAGATTTCAATATGACTGAACCAGGCACTTCCTAAGGGTCAAATTATAACACTTAGCTCTTGGACAAGATGAAATGATTACAGATCAAGTCTTTAATAATTTAAACTACAGAGAGCGCTAAAATCTCAGAATTCTCTACTGGATTGAAAAAAACAATACAAGGCAATGCAGCAGAGACCTGTTGTGATGACAGGCTATACTTTAACTAAATGGCAAGACTTAATTAACATTGCTCCAGCCTGGGTTCAGAGTAAACCAAAGCCTACTATATGATTAACTCCTCTGTACTTTAATAAGAGAAAGGGAGATTGCAAATGGAAGCATCTGGCGCCTTTCAGAATTTAATTAAAGACATGCAAAGAAGCTACTATTGCTACTACAATTTCTCCTCAGGGAAACACAAGACAAACACAGTAAGTGGGAAACAAGAAACACAGAAATATGAAGGAAAAAACCCCGAACAAATTCTAAATAATTGAGTTTTTCATGGTTGTCAAGCCTTCTGTTCCTCATCTCCTGAGCAAATTGGCTTAAATATTATCTATTAAGATACTGAGAACAGTGAATGAGTTCTGCTTTGAAATTACTACTACTGTTCTTTTTTACTTTGTTTTTCCTTTCACATCAGTGCTGGAGAGCTAGTATAAAAGATTCTTATGAACTTACACTAGAGAAACAGCCATTAAGTTTTTATGAGCCACTCAGGGATCATGATTCGGCTTCAGCAGAAGTTGTACTTCGACACAATGATAGACTTACCGTGCCTAGATGACTTATCATCTACTTATGAAGAGCCGATGTAGTTAAAAAAAAAACCTAACTGAAGCCTTTTAGCTTTTTAAACACCCTAGGATTTTTTGCCTTTTCAGACCTCCAAACAGAATGGAGCATATTTATTGCTACCGAGGAATTGTAAGTCTGCTCCAGTACTGCATGTCTATTTTGCTTGTTAAAAAAAAAGGAAAGAAAATGACTTATTCCAAGGGGAAAAAGAATGGAAAAGGAAGTTATGGAAAAGCTTTTCTAACAGCTAAGTTCCGTCTTCTTGTTCATGTCCTCATTCCTCCCTTTTTAATTACTTAAATTACATATATCTTTAACTCTAAAAAATATCAGAATATAATAGTACTGGAGTAAAGCTATATTGTTTATTTTTGATGGGGTTTCTGCTCTGGACAGCTGTCCTGGAACATTCATAGTAATGTATAGTAGTAAGATAGCTTATTCCAGTTCTATCTCATGGAGACCAGCTTTGCTGATCTAACAGATGCTGAAATAGCCATTCAATTTAGACAAACTCTGGGCAGTGATTTTAAGAGAGAGAGGCTCATTAAATTAGTCAAGAAGGAGGCAAGCTCCTGAACCCATGTCTGTTGTTAATCCAAAGTTTTGTCTAAACTGTATGATGACCTTCTTGGACACATTTAGCACCCTGTAGCCTTTCCTTCAAGGTGTGGTTCCAGGGTGACCTGAAAGCCAGCTGCCAGGAAGAAATGTGCTGCTCATGCTCAATGTGGCTACAGCAATAGCAATCAGAGGGGTAGTAGGCAACAGTATTGTATTGTGAGGCTTGAAGGAAATGTTTGATGCATGATTGTTAGAGAGGAGAACTGACACTAAAAGCTACAGATATGACACAAGTCTAATGTGACGTTACAACGCCTTTGACACTGCAACCTCAAAAGTGCTACTTTACCTGCAATATTACATACGCAACCTCAACCTGAATTCACTGATTATAGAAATTCCTAGTTTCATCACTGTCACATGAGTGAAGGTATGACCAAGCAAAAGAATAAGGAGAACTTGTGTTGCTCCAAAGCAGCAAAGCCTGACTGTGTAAAGCAAAAAATCCTTTATTTTGGAAGTATTTTTGTAAGGAGAAAATGTCAGAAAGTCTGAGAAACGGTTATGCTGAAATGTTCCTAAATATATTATCTAACAAAGCTTCTGATCTTAACATTTGGAAAGGAAATTAAACTAAAACCCATTTAAATTCAAATTACTTGCTCAATTCAATGCCTTTTCTGCTTTTTTTTCTTCATTTTGAATTTCTTATCAAGTTATACGATCCTTAGGTTTTCAATTACAATTCCCTGTCCTTCCTATCTGATGGGCTTTTTTCTCTTGATGTCAGCTGAGAGATTTTGTAACTTGATGGAACTTTATAGAGAGGCACTTCTGCAAATCGCAGTATAAAATTATGATGTTGTGTGCTAAAAAGCTGCACTGAACTTTGAATATGATTTTCATTGTTTTATGCAATTGTTTAGTAATGGCTATGGTATATGTGTGGTTCTATGAAACACCACAGAATACTTTAAAATAGCAATCAAATAGTGCATATCACTATAAGAAACACTTTACTGATTGAAGCAGCCAAAAATGTAGACATTATGAGACTTACTGGTGTATCAAGTTCACAAAAGCACAATACTGACACACCTCAGCTTAAACTTTGTTTTAGTCCTAGCCTTGGCTTCAAGAATATGAAAAAATACTGTCACTTGCAGCTCCAGGATTGTAAGTGGAACAGAGTGTTCACCAATCTCTTTCCTTTGAAGTGAGGTCTGTCTGGGAATATACGTGCCAGGAACAATATGGCAAGGAAGTTGGTCTGTGACTCCATAGTAGCGTTGTTCCTCTGAGATCCTGGGTGAAGAGTCTGGCACTGGGTGACATTAGGAGAAGTTTCAAAACATTAAGGGAACTGCCTGCTTCCCATGAACTTAAAATGTTGTTTCTGTATGTCCATGTCATAGCCTCTTCCTTACTCTCTTTTGTCACCTATCTCCTTTCTCAGTAGGAGCACATTCTCAGCCCTGCCTTTTTTTCCTCTTTCCTCTTTGGAGATACAATCATAAAACTCTCAAATATTTAACTTATTTTCTTTTTCATGGCTCAGAGATTTGTTTGGTGTTCTGCAGTTAATCAGACCCCTGTCCAGGGACCAAGTTCTTTGGCATTTCAGAACTACAAGCTGAGGGAGCCAAAAAAAAAAAAAAGAAAAAAAAGGTCATCACCATGGTATCAGCAATAAATTCTCAGTTTTAGAGTACCATTCCTGTAGCACTTTTTGGAGTGAGTTTGGTAAAAGGTAAGAAATTTTCCCCTTTAACTGGTTTTGTAAATCATTCCAATATTAATTATGGGTTAAGGGAGAAGTAAAAGTAGGGTGGAACTAGCAGGATGGGAGGTATGAAGGGAGGTGGAGATGACACAAGGTTAGAATTTGTTCCTTTGCAGAAAGGTTTTACATCAGGAGATGTTCTCCTGAGATGTATAATGAAGATCTGTGCAGAGGCCCTCAAATACTGTCAGTGTGGCTGGACAGTTAGAATAACACAACTACATCCTGAGGATCTAAGGCATAGCAGATTGAGCAAATTTTAAGATAAGTCGTTTACCTCTGTAGACAAGACCTGAGCGTCAGTTTTCATTTTGCTATTTGTTTTTAGCAACTGAGCTAAAACTCATCATGAGAACACTAGCAAAGTGTTTTGGAGCAGAAATAGCAACAGCATGATTCCGGTATGCTGTTATGTTTCTGTGAATTGCTCATTACTTGAAATGCTTATTTCTACAACTGTACATGGATTGGACTTATCATTTCCAGTTCAGCATCTGCTCCCAGTGACCGTACAGTCAGGCAGATTCCTACTGCATAGTGTAGGTTAGCCCACATTTGCACTTCTTTGTAGAAAAGCTGATTTAAGCAAATGCCCTGGAAACAGTTCTCCTTAACATAAACAAATTGGTCATAGTAAATAGGACTTTTATTACAGTTTTCTGCATTGACAAGATTAAGCCTTTCATTGTTTTTAAGTAAAAGAAGGAGACACTTTAGATATTGTTTTCTTGTAGGTGCTCTTACAATCATTACTTACCCACCGGAAGCCTTTTTCCAGCACACTTACAAGCTATTGATATGAAAACCTGCCATTTCAGCAGGACAACACCAGCCAGGGTACAGGATACGTTCAATAATTGTACATTTATTGCTCTAAGGAGACAGAAACTTTCATTATTTTAACAAGCAGTAATGTAGAGAGGTCCTTTCAGCAGCCTCTGAGAAGCCTGGAAAGTAAATGGAGTAGCAAAGCACAAATGCTTCTAAATCACCCTTGATGCAAATGAACAGAAATAAAAGGCCAAAATGTGGATTGACTAGTCAGGAGATGAAAACTCTTTTCCAGTTCCATGCCATCAATATGATATTACCTAATCTCCATCTGAGGCAGGCTCAGAGACCTCTCCTAGCACAAAGGCCTTGGCACATCTCCTCTTTGGTCTCACTGTATTGCTTCTGGGAAAGCCATTAGTGTCAGAGAGCTGCTAGGGAAAGAGAGGAAAGGACTGGAAGGGTCTAGAGGTAAGGTCTAAAGTTGTTTTTCCAGGAGCGTATTGGATGGGGATACCGGGGTGCAGTGACTGCTGCCACATGAGGTGGATCTGTTCCACTGCGGAAACAGTTTCAGCTTCTATCAGCATATTGCACATCACGTACACCTTACATTCCTCCATCTACCTATACATACTCATATATAATAATGCAAACTGGGCAGAAGAAAACATTGTTAAACATTAAATGACAATTTTTGCACTGATGACTGTTAAAAGGGCCGTTTCCAAGCTCAAACTGTGCTGCCCCCAACAGAGAGAACTTTTTTCCTCATTTACACTGTACTAATGTCTTTACACTGTACTAATGTCTGCAGCCTAACTTCCAGCTGGTATGCTGGAAAAGGAACATCACACAGAGTGTGTGTTGGACTAAAACTGCATCAAAAGAAAGGTTTATGAGTTCTATACTAGGATGTTTTCCATCAGTGCTGGAAGCTCTTGCAGAATGAATTGTACTGCCTGTTTGGCTTATTCATCATCCAAAATTCTGAGTTTGTGCCACTCAGTGAATGTCCCCTTTTCCATTTCCCTTCTCTGTTGTGTTAGTTATAAATCACTCACTAGCACTCGTATAGCTCTTCTAACAAATCGGAGAAAAGAAAAATAGTCTGTCCTGCACACTGCAAATGGACTTTGTTTCCCTAACGCTTCCACCTAATTGAGGCCAAGTCGTTTTTTTTTTAAGTCAATGACAGAAATCCCATTCCCTTCATTAAGACTAAAATCCGCTCCCCAGAAGAGAGCTGGGTGGATTACATTTCCAGAAACAGACGGATCCTTGCTCAGTAATCCTCACACCTCATACAATCATAACCTAAAGTTTCTTTTGCCTTCAGGTGATTTTTTTAAAAAATAGAAGCCCAATAACGAAGTGCCATCTGGTGGACAAAATTACTTTTTTTTTTTTTTCTTTTGTTCCAGACCTAACTTCACCTATTAAAATTTCTCCTTCCAGTAAGACCTGAGCTACAGAAGCCTCTAGGGAAGAGACCTAAATAAATTAATTTTATTTTTTTCTATATCTAGCTCTACATATAGACACACTGGTTTAAAAAAAAAACTTTTAGAAGTAGTCAAGGTGCACATCTATTACTCTTTGCTACCATAACTCCTGCCATCACAAAGAACGCTGGCAGTTGTAGGAGGAGCAGCTTCTGCAGCAGGCATGCAAAATGCCAAGAATTAATTAAAAGTCATGTCGTGTAAGTAGCTGGAAACTCATCTTCCTGAGGAGGAATTCTTTCCTCCAACTAGCTGTTGTCATTGTCAGCTGCAGTAGTTTTTACTACTAGTGTTTTCTTCTAAGCTTCTGCAAGAACCTGATTTTTTGGTAAGTCGTATATTGCTGCTAGGATCCATGGCATGGGGTTTGGAAGAAATGGGAAAACCTGGAACTCCTGAGTGATTTACACTTGTTCAAGCTCAATACACTCATGGGGTTGCTTTTGTGAGCTTAGCCAGGTACAGGGACTACAGCAATGAATGGGAAATAGATGCTGAGGGCTTACTGTATCTGGATCTGTTACACTGGGCAAGATAAACTGTATTCACCACCAAGGCCATGAATGTGTGGGCCACAAGAGCTTTGCAGGAAAATGCAAGAAACTCCTCATTGGACATTCATAACACAATCTACTTCAATAATGTTTCTTTCTACCAATGACAACTGATAAATATCTCAAACATGATGGCTGAAGTCCTTCTGTACAGCTCATTTTAAAAGTAATTCTATCTCAAACCGTAACTATGCTAAAACAGAGATCCTGTTGACGTTCAGAGTGCACTCAGTCACTAGTAGTGCTCAACATGAATATTAGTGTCCTTCAACATGGAAATTTCTCTGGTCTACACTATATTTGGCAACACTGTTACTGTGTGGATGGTAATATGGTTTCTAAAAATGAATGAAAATAATATTATAACATACATAACTAGTGTATATCATATATAAAATATAGTGAAGTTGTGCAGCAGCTCATTTAGATCTTAGCCACTAGGCGGTAGTATAAGATTAAGTCATGTAAAAATAAATGGTAGGTTTTATTCATCTTGTACCAAACTTCAAAGCACATGCCTGTTCCATAAGAAATTTTGTAAAACATTTTTGAGTTTCTTTATCAAATCAGCAAGACACTTTGAAAAAAAATATGTCTCACAAGATTCCACCGTGGATTAAATGCATTATTTGAAGCCAGGGAGATTACCTTGTACAAGGAAAAAGGGTACATGAACACTCTGTCTTTTTCCCTCACCTTACGTGTTTGAGATTAGTGAAGTTCAAAAAAAGTGCAGCTTAGCCATTGTGGAATCTTATTTAGATTAAAGACTACAATATGATCAACTTCCTCACATTGTGCCATCAGACTGGAGCTGAACTGGATGGACTAACTGTAGGGTAAGTTCCTCTTTTCACAGAATCACAGAATGGCTGAGGTTGGAAGACACCTCTGGCGCTCATTTAGTCCATGCTACCTGCTCTAGCACGGCCACCTGGAGCAAGTTGCCTAGGACCACATCCAGCTGGGTTTTGAACATCTCCAAGGATGGAGACTCCACAACATTTCTGGCCAACCTGTCCCAGTGTTTCACCATCCTCAGAGTAAAAAAAGGTTTTTCTTGTGTTCATATTTCATATTTTTAAATTTTTATTTGCCTCTTGTTCTGTCAGTGAGCATGACTGAAAAGAACCTGGCTTCCTCTTCTTTATTCCCTCCCATCAGGTGTTTATACACATTGATAAACCCCTCTCAGTTTCTTAATTTAATTTTTGCTAGTGTTTCAGATGAAAATGGAAATTTCCATTTGGGTCTAATATGACAAATTAATTCTATAGGGTTAGAAGCATAAAAAGGAAGATAATATAACTACAGGATACAATACTGAGTGAATTTTGTGAAGCTCCCACCTGTAATAGTATAGGTCGGCCCAGTTCACTTCCTCTGCTGTGTTTGACTTTGGCAAGCTGATGTGATAACATGGTTGACTGTGTGCTAAAAAGGTTATGCCAAAGTGAATTTGGGTAATAAAAAGGTTAGATATGCAGCATTTTGGCTCTTTTTCATGCAAATGAAACAATCAGATCTTTCTGCAGTACCACCTGGGAGACCTGAATTAATATTTTTTTGAGATCCTCATCTAATATTCTTTTGTTCTACCAGGTATCTATAGTTCCTCCTAAAATACCTGGGGCTATTGTTTATTGTAGCACTGTACTGCAGTATCTCTCTTGGATTTACTGTTTATTGATGGAGGAATGCAGGGAGATTACCAGGAAGAAAGCCTTCTTTAGATTTTCATAATTTAAGAATATTTTCTCTGGTGGGAAGGGGAATACCGCACATTATTGGGAAGACTAAAAAGTTTTCCTCAATTTATACTTATTTTGCTAAGAAAAAGCTAACTTTCCTTTCTTTCCTTTGTAGTATATTTTTCAAAAGTTTTCTTTCTTTAATGGTTGCCAACATCCTTATCAATGTGCATTTTGTAGAGTACTGTGTAGATTCAGAGTATTGTAAAATGAATTTTAAACCAAGACTGGACATAAGCCATAAAGTCCAAAGTGAAACAATAAGGTGTTTTAATGTCAGGGTTTGTTTTAGCCTGTTACACAGAGAGGAGCCAAAAGCTACATGAGATTGTGGGACCACCCTTTTTGAAGAATAAATTCTATAAAGGTTCTCATTTGACTGAAGTTATGCCCTTTAAATACAAACAAATTCCTGAAAGTTCATGCTCTTTAATTCTGAATTCTGTATATTGGTATGCATGACCTAGTGAGCATGAAACATGTAATTATACTCCAAATGAAACTACCTCAGTCTAACAAAACCTTTCCCACAGATACTAATTTCTACTAGCTTATCTTCGACCTACATTTGAACCATTCTTGATGAGTGTTTGCAAAATCAACCAGGGTTCTGTCCATTTTTATTTTAGTACAATATTTTTGAATTGTGGGACCTAATCCCTCAAGGAAAATGGAAAGACTCCCAGCACCTCTAATAGTGCAGGATGAGATCATACTGGCTAATATGTAGAAGACTTCTTTCCATCTTCTGTCATCCATTTTAACTCTGCTACAAGTAATGAATCCTCAAGACTCATTTCCTTTTTATTTTCTATTATTTTTGGAGAAGCTTCATCCCATCTATGCCCTTCTCTCTGTTGAACCGTAACATGAAGATAGCTATTGTGGTAAGTACTGTCAGGGTGGTGAATTCACACACACACACAAAAAAAAAAGCTGTTGTTTGCTTTTTGGTTTTTCTCATGAAGAAACTTTAATTAGCATAGGTCATGGTGTGAGCAATAAATATGTGATGCTGCAGTTCCCTTTGCAGTGTGACAGTATAGCTACTTCCTGGTTTTGTAGGTATTGATATATTACATTAAAAGGCTTGAGGTTCTTTCCATAAAATAATAACATTAAACCCTTGCATCTTAATATATTACCTTGAAAACTCAAAGAGTCAATAGTTATTTTAGGAGGCTATCCAAAGGTTAACCAGATAAATCTAAAACTATGGTCATAAATAATCCAAGCAATGACCAGTCGTAGAAACAGATGGTGCTTCTGGAAAGCCCAAACCATTTCCACCCTTAATTCAATATAAACCTCCTGTTTGGAGATCTGCAGTTAAGGTCTTTCCTGCCTGCCTTTAAATGTATTGTTTCTTCCAAGGTGATACTTGTGATACAATGCATGAAGTTTTTTTTCAACCAGAAACAATGCTAAGCCCCTGCATGCATGACTGACAGAAGAACTTGGATAGTTCTCCTGAAATCAGCGAGACTGCTAACTACAGTTACACAAATTGAACCAAAAATAACAAACCCAGTCAGCCTTAGTTTCTATTGTGGTTTGCTTACCATTTGTTGCACCAATCAGTACCCGTTAATGGAACTGAATTGTCTTGAATTGTCTTAGTTTAAATTATCAGTAGAGATTACTCCATGACTGAAAACAATAAACTTTGATACCCTCCTTTGACCTTTCCCTACTTTTGTTCTAGTAGAGCTTCATGTACTTTGGTCGTGGGATTTGTCAGAATTAGATGTCTGGTGCTTGAAAGGCACCAAATTACTTAGGTGAATGCTCTGAACTAGTCAGCTAAGTCAAATAACTTAAATAACACAACTCTACAGGGGTTGGTTTCTTAGACAGCATGCAGGTTACCTGAATGAGAACAAACTCACACCCAAAGGAATATGCAAATCAGGCAGTGGTGGTGTCCTCCAGCAGACCTACTCTCACTTAAGAGGGCTTTTTTTTTTTTTGCTGGTTCCTGTCACAAAAAAAAAAAAAGGGTGTAGGCTTAATGCTAGGATGTCTTCACTGGGCAAGTTCTTGCCAAAAGCCCTCTTTATGGAAGAAAAAAATCATTACATCATAATGATTTTAAAGAATTATGTGAAATAAGTGCAGGATATGTTCATTCCATGTAATTTATTAGTTCCTGTTCTTCATCAATCTTTCAGTCTCTACTGCAACAGCTTAGTTTTTATTTCCATGGTATTGAGGTCTGCCATTCCAAAAGGAGTTAAAGTTATCCAAAGTGGGAAAAAATGTCTGGAAATTTATGAACTAGATACATGAAGACATAAAAAAAAATCATAAAAAGATTAAATCCAAAGAGGTAGTGCAATAATTACAACTCTGGGGCAGCATAAGATAGGAATTAAAAGCACTTCCTCCTTTTTAAAAAATATATTGGAACAAAAATTTAAGAGTGAGTTGCATAAACTTACTCTTGCTCTAAAGTGGTTGATTATGGTTGTCTGATGTAATTCAAGAGCCAGGAATCAGCTGTATTTATTTATTTGATTGGCTTGTACCCATTGAGGGTATTTATAACCATTGATAAAACAAGTAGGTCAGTGGATGGAGATAGTTCATACAGAATAATGCCTAATGAGTCACTGAAAAAGAGGGAAAAAATCTTTTTTGTAACCCCTTATAAAATCAGGGTAACACAGCAACATTAGCAGCTCCAAAGACTAGATCATGTTTAATTCATATAGCTATGGAGTTTCAGGACCATCTCTTGAATAAGTTAAAAGTAAATGCCTTTCAGGACAAAGAAGTTCATATGTTTTACAGAACATGGGCAGGGGGAGGAACAGAGAAAGAGAGAGAGAAAGAAAGCATATGTGAAGGGAATAAATCTGTCTAGACCCCTGGTGTACTCCAGAGGAGATAAGTTTTAAAAGCTCGCATAAGAACAGCTTCCAAATATTTGTGTAAAAGACCTCTGTCACTAAGGCATCTGAACTTTGAAACAATACTAAATAAATATACCTTCACAATATTTTAAAAGAGGAGGAACTGAGCTACAGGGACAGTAAAAGCCTGATTTCCCTTCAAGTAGGCTTCTACCATTATAGAGCCATGGATGTGAGAGACAGCACTTCACATTCACAGCAAGATGAGTGGGAGATGAGAGCAGCCCCCAGCCCATGCCTGGCCCTAGTTCTTTTGAGGGGCAGCTGAGAGTGCCAGAAGTGGGACAGCATTGTGTGTATGGAAACCACTGTGCCCCTCAAAGCCTTAGCTGCCCAGCACTGTTCCTCTGTTACCCTACACATGCTTATCAGCTTCTACTGGCCAAGTATTGTCCATCATTGTTGTAGTTCTTGTCACTTACATCACTGTTCATTATTATCTTTTTACAAGTTAATGATGCAGAATTACATTCCAACATTCAGGATTAAATACTTGCTGTCCCTTTTGAAACAACATCTTTAGATGAAAACTGGGCTGATCTGGTGGCTTCACGGACAATATGTTCCTCTGAGAACTGAATGAGGTGGATTTTCTCTACAAGAATTATTAACTCCCAGATGCTTTAGGGCAAAATGCGATTGCTGTGTTTTACTGCACATCTCAGAGCTTAACGAGGCAATTTGGTGCTCGGAGGATGAGTAATTTCTGTTACAGCAGTGATTTTGCTGAGAGCTCTGTAAATTGACACAAGCTTTCCTAGGCAGCCAGTGTGCTATTCCTAAGTTCGCTTTAGAGCCTTGCACAGTAGTGCCTTATCTCGAGTTGTGCTCCTGTGCATTACTATAATATATGTGTTTCCTAACAATACAGTGGTAAGTCAGAATGATTCAGAGCACTGGTGGTGGTCTGATGGAGGCCCAGGCACTTCAGCATTTCCTCCGTCTGTATCGTGGGAGCTGGTTCTGAGAGAGCACATGGACTGGTCTGCCTGAGTTGCCCTCAGAGTCTGTTAATTCTCCTGTGCTTTGGGGTTCTCTCATTTCCGACGGCTGTTACTCAGCACAGTTGATCCAGAGAAGTGAGTTTTAGTTACTGATGATTGTTTTCTTTTGCAAGGTTATAGATATGTTTATACATAAATTTAAACACATATAAAAATAAGTAAATGGACATATGTAGAAATATAGATATATATATGTTTCTCCAGTGACCAAAGGTAAAGGAGAAGGAATAGGAAAAAGAAATAATGGAATAAGCACAAAAAAAGTCAAAGAACAATGACAGATCAGTTTCTGGTTTACTGAAGGTCAACTTTGTCTTGATGACAGTGAAGTCTTTGCAGTAGCAGGAAACATCAGTCTTTTGTTTCATTGAATGAGTGACTATAGTTTTTATATAGCACGTTTTCCTAGATAATCTTCCAACATGAAGGTAAGCCCAACAAACAGGCCAGTAAGAAGAGTGTTAGTATTTCTGTGCAGGAAGAGAACTGTGTGCTACTTTCAACCTTACCTTTCCACTAGCCAGTCCATGCAGAAGCAGCTTAATGAGTTTTCAATATCAGTACATCACTACTACATCTCCCTAGCTATTAGTATTATGGAAAATATTTAATTATTATTGCTACTTCCACAGAAAATGTGAAAATGACTGTTCTTTTCATTAAAATGGAAAAAAAAAATTGAACAAAGACTAAGTAGGAACAGTTTCTGCCAAGTAGGATAGCTTAAAATATTTTAAGCAAACTTTGCAAAAAAATTATTCCAGCTTTAATCCCACACTAGTTTCAGTGATGTTTTTCACAAACAGTTGTGCAAGCATTCTCACACAAGCTTATGTGTCAATCTTATTTTCTGAAAAACAATGACCACAGGACTGTCTCAAAGGTATTTGAGATCTTCTCCTGTTTATATATATTTCTATCACCTAAATGAGGACTGCCCAACATGACAGAGGTGTTAAGTTAGCATGAGCATTTACAGATGCAACCAGTAGAGTTATCTCACAATTATATTTGGTTAAAAAAATAAAAAGAAAGATGTAGTTGAAAATTAGGTAAGAGAAGAATTTTTTTCTAGCATAGCTTCATTAATTCAGTGGAATTATACTGAAATTAATAAGTTCAGCCCAATCATCACACAGATAAAATGGAAATCACTCTTCCTACATTTCTGCCAGTGTCAGAGTTACAGCTGAAACAATTACTGCATGAGATGATTTTTAGCTTCAACAAAAGCTGTGCTCACTGATTCAGCACTACATTTTAAGTTTACAAATCTAGTGTCAGAAATCAATGGCATAATGTTCTTATGGTAATCTATAGAAAAGCCTTTTCTAAACCTAATGTACATTGTATTTATTCCTAAAATCTCATCAGTTAATCCCTTAGAAATAAACTGTTGTGCTATAAATGTCATGTATTTTCCCATCTGTGTTTTCAATTGAAATGAATTTTTCCTTCTCTGAATTCCAGCACAGAGTATCTTTTACCTCTCTGGAGCCAAAGAAAAAGTGTTAATTGTCCAGGAAGATGGAAGATTCCAATGCAGAGTTTATAATGAAAAGTATTTATGCATGTATTACACACATTCAGCTGGGTAGATGTTGCGCACAGGTCATGTAAGTTGTTGTCAACAGACTTACATTGGGGACCCAGTTTGTTATAGAAGTCTAGTTGTCTGATGTATAAAAGCAACCCTAACTCATACAAAATTAATCTGGCATGGCTTCTATTTGTGTAGTTCAATGGAGTTTGGATTTGCTTATACAAGATTTGACAGAAAACTCCAATTAAAAAATAGATACATCTTATTCATTGCACTGTTCCCGAGAAGAGAACGGGCAAGCATTAAGTCAAGGCCATAGTTAAAGGCCAGGTTGGATGGGGCTCTGAGCAATCTGATCTGATTGGTGATGTCCCTGCTCCATGCAGGGGGGTTTGACTAGATGACCTTTAAAAACTATTCTATGATTCTATGATTCTAAGTCTACTATCATTTTAACCTAAATCACTAATAATATCTTTTATATGTGTGCATAAGCTTTCTGTTGCAAACACTTGCCACTTATTTTTTCTTGTGCTGAAGACTGCTCCATCTATTACCCAAGGGACCTATTTTTTCCCTAGTGCAATTACATCTTGGTCACCCATTTATTGCATGGCTGAGTCTGAGACAATTAAAATTGCTCAACTCAGACAAGGAGCAAGTTTACAGATGGCTGCACCTCCACAAAAATGACCTGAAGGTATTTTGAAAAATATATATGTGCACACACAGAGTCTTGCAAACCTTTTCATTTATGAACTCTGCAAGGAAACCCCCAGCAATCCTCAACGGGGATGCCATTTGCACACCTTGCCTCTCAATGCCCAAGCATTCACTGGCCCTCTGGCTGGCCTTTTGGTAGTGCGAGCACTCACCCTAGCTGTTAAGCTACAGTGGCTCTCAGGAAGGCAGGACCTACCACAACATATCAGATAATTTCTCCATCAAGGCTGGTATTTTTCACTTGCAAGTAGTAAATATTCAATGTTCCAGAGAAAAGTAGAAAATGCCATTGAACTAAAATGGTGCAGCAATAGAAGAACATACCAGACTGATGCTGAAAATTGGCTACCTTTCTAAGTGTGCTAAACTCTGTATTACAGGCAATTGGATTGGTCAGTTTTTAAAAAAAATTAGTTATACATCTTAGCCAATGGATTCCCCGTGAGAACAATCTCACTGTGATTTTCTCAGAAATGGTGAAGATGATCTACCGTTCCCTTTGTCACTTATCAACTGCAGACACAAACTCAGATTCAGGTGCTAACTTTATTTCTTTATTAATGGGCATTCAAATCCATAATTTTGATTTGGGCACATCTCTAAACAGAAAAATTATTAAAACAACTAGTACCCTGCTGAAGAGTCATCAGAGTTGAGTAACGGTGCTTCACAGAGCTGCTTCATCATCCACCATCAGCTGTGAGAGCCTGCCTTTAGAAATGACTTTGCAACACTGATAACCCTACAGGAACCAATGGGAATTGAAGATTTAGTGCAAGAAATCTTATTCTTCGTTATTTGACAGTAAAAGGGCACATGGCTGTAATAATTTTCCTAATGACTTAACTTGCCAGTTGTAGTGTGTTACAAAACTAAACTACCCAGAGAATGACTGCCAAAAGTAACAAACTATGAGATCACTCACTTCTGAAAGAGAGAATTGAAACTCCATTTGAAGTAGAAGTTCAGACAATTAAAATGTGCATTCCAGATAGGACCACAACATTAGCATTGCTTCTTTGTGCTAGCTTAGAAAGCTATCTTTGAAAATAAATTATGTATCCATCAGTGGAGTCAGTTCTGAACCTTGTTCCATTTCTAAATTCCTCTCTATCAGGCAGCTCAGAAACCTGAATGCTCTCATTTCAGGTTTGCCCAAAAATAATGAAAATACAACAGATAAAATAAAGCTCAGTGGTATATTTGAGTATAAAATGGCCTCATATAAAATGAGGTTAGCTTGGCTTATGTTATACTCAGAGCATAAGTGAACATGCTGAACGTTTTTAGTTGTTCTTTTTGCATGCTGTTCTTTATACAGTATCAAAGGCATTTATGATATATATTGTCATTTCCAGTATTCTTGCCAAGCAGTTTCTTAGTCTTTTCATAAATTTGAAGGAACTTTATAACAGTTCAGCACATTTAATAAACATACTTTATATGGAAAAAACTTTTTGGTTAGTAGCAAAACACAGTTTATCTTAGAAAGTTCAGCTTTAGCTTTGCAAAAGCAAGCTAATCATAATCTGATTTAAGACCTTATGCTAATGATAACTAAAATGCAAATACAAGCATAAATTGTCTGTACTGATAGTCTCTTACTGCACTTTAAAGACTGCAGATGAATCTGGAATGTGCTCAGAGACAATGTTTTGGAGAGAACTGAGAA
The DNA here is from genome assembly GCA_011801015.1 of Ardeotis arabs. Classification (NCBI taxonomy): domain Eukaryota; kingdom Metazoa; phylum Chordata; class Aves; order Otidiformes; family Otididae; genus Ardeotis; species Ardeotis arabs. Next base: position 13,963 of record JAAGAY010135615.1, on the reverse strand, counting down.
ACATTTTAAAAAATCTAAGTTTGTAACAGTGATGGGCTAAAAGTATACTATGCTGCCATGGGACACAGATTATTCAGACAAAGAAGTGAAATACAGCGTGCAGTGCAGTAGGGGAAAAAGAAGTACACTCACTTCAATTCTCAGCTTGCAACAGATCTCTTGTGCACTCTTTGGTGAAAAGAAATGTGTCTATTTGCCACAGAGTTTCACAGAAATTAAAATCACCCAGTTTGCAGTGGGTGAGATAGCTCAGCTACAATGTAAGAAAGCCTGACAGAGAAAGCAGCGGTGGCAAGGTCTCGCATTGTGCTGGCTGGCTTCTCCTCAAAGCCCCGTGCAGCAATGCTTGTGCAGGGAACGCTTTCCCAGCATTGCTGCTCCTGCAGCAAGACCAAAGTTCTCACCCTGTCGTTGCTGTAACTCTGGAGCTGCCCCCTCGCAGAATGCTTTCTGAAGAGGATCATTCACAAAATGGGACAGAAGCTAGGAAGAGAAGGAACAAAGAAGGAACAAAGCTGCAGAAGAAGCAGCAGAAGGAACAAAGCTGCATATTCCAGACTGACTGTTGCTAGGAAAGGATCAGAGAAGATGGAGACAACAAAGACTTGAAGCTCTGCTTTTCTTTATCAATAAATGCAATTCTTACATATTATTTACATGATGGGTCAAAGTATACTGGGCATTGTACCCTGGATGTGCCACATTCTTATGTCTTCTTTTAATCTGCTGCAATTTGTTTTGAAGTGTGATGCTGAGGTATTACTGTATGTTTTGCCTCCTGCGTTGTTGCATTTCCAAGGCTTGATTAAGCAGGTTATAATCCTTGAGAAGATGTCTACTCAAGGCTTAGTGAATGCCAAAACATCTTGCTTTCTTATGTACTCATACAAAGCTTGCGGTTTTCTAATATTTATTTTCTAACCCCCAGCAAAAAGTAAGTGCTTTTTCTGGCTCAGACTTACTTGCACCCCTTCCCTCCCAGACCTTTTTTAAAAATCTCTTTACAAGAGTGCACTGGCCATTCATCCATTCTTAGCTATGATTCTTTGTGAACTTGATAAAAGGGAAGTGAGGGCTTTACAGTATGCATCAATACATAACATTCTGCTGTGTGATTCTGATCTGCCTTAATTAATCAACACTGTTGGTTTGAAATTAAGTTAAATCTAACGGTTACTCAGAATATACCACTTCCATAGGGATTTGTGATTCAAGTAGGAAATAGCCTTGCTCCATTTTTACAAAGTTCTCCCACCAGATGTCCCTCTTTCCCCACCAAAGTGATGAGAAAAGACTGGCAATTTAAACTCCCCTGTAGTAATTCAGTTCTTCATTACGCTATATATCCTCTAAAATTAGTTACCATACTTGCACTTTGACACAAATAGTAGCTGCTTTTATGCAGGCTCAGCCTGTAGGAATAGTACGTGATCTCAAAGTGCATTTTACATTTAGAGAGCTTGAGCCAGGATGAGCAGATACCTCCCTTTCCACAGTGCATGGGAAATGATGGGATACTTCAGATGCCTGTTTTCCAGCCCTGGAAATTCCATGCAAACTGGCTGGGATTGATTTTAGTGATATATTTTTAGGGAAGTGAAAGAAAGACAAAGGGTACATTTAAATCTTTTGGCGTACTCATTAGGAACTTTTGATTTCTGCATAGAAAAGTGCAAAAAGTCGGCTGAGCTCATGAATCATTACATAGTTTTAAAAAGCTGAATAAGAAATAAGAAATGAAATCTCAGGAGCAGAACTATCATCTTTGATACTTCACAGGAGTACTGCTTGGAATATTTATTCTCATTCATCATTGTCATTTGTTAGGATGCCAGTTAATCAAAGGGCATATTTTAGCATTTACTGTACCACTGAATATGACAAGCTAGTTGTTGTTCCCACTTATCCCTTTGCTAGCATAAAGTGGGTTTTCTGACCTTAAAAAGCATGTGTCCCAACCATTAAGGGAGCAATGCAGAAATGAGAGAATATAGACTGAGAACAGAGAGGTGTAAAGTTTGACATAACAAAGCCAAAATATTTCAGAGAGTCTTCAAGAAATAATAACATGCAACTGAAATGGGAGAATGCCACGAAGGGAGAATTTCTGAAATGCCCTTTTATTAACATGCCTGGAACTGATGTCCCTAGCCACGATGGTGCACAAATGAGCCTGAAAAATTTTGGTTGCACTTCTCAGCCTGGTTTAATTTCATCCATGGCTGCAACAATCAAAATCACTCTTTCAGATACAGCTATCTTTCTTTTTCTGCATACACCTGTTTCCACTCATTCTGACAGCTTAGTACTTAATGTGGAAAGGGCAGCAGGGCCTGACCAAAAGATCATGCTTACATTCCACAGAGTCCGAGATGAACAGGAGAAATGAGTCCATGACACCTATTTCATAGTGCACACAGAGTAATTGGACATTTCTTGTGCTTGAGTTCTAGACATTGACAATTAAACATGAACTCTCATAAGAAGAAGTGTGTGTATTTGATATCTTTCCAACTAAACTGTGAGGCAAGACACAGTGGATTTATTCTTCTGGCACTGCTAGTCACAATGAGAGTGAAACCCAGAGGTTCAGTATCACATGGGGTAAACTGGTTTAAGGGAGCTGAGAGCTCATGATGAACCTAGCCAGTTTTTGGACATGGTTGGGAATAGAATAGTATGTGCAAGCCACAGATGGTGGATTAACCCATTTTTCCTATTTTCCTATAAGCTGGAACATCTGTGTTCCAGGTGGGATCAGCACTGTAAATACATACCACTCCTCCACCTCACTAAAAAGACTAAACAAAACAAAACAAAACAAAACAACAAACCAAAACCCCAACCCCGAAAGTCTGGGAGAATGAAGACAGTGAAGTATCTTTACTTACTTTGTATCCCAGCTGCTTATGTACATAGCAGAATTAAGGATATTTCTTTCATCTCATCTTTTCTTACATTTACACTGTCCCTGTACATCCCTTAACACAGAGGAGGTCTCCATCTGATAAACACATTGGATGGTTCAAGTAATAGTAATAACAAATAGTGGGGACAGCTTGACTGACATAATCTATTTACAGACTCAAGGTGTAAGGAGCAATCTTGCAGGGTGCTTATCTGCCAAATCAATGGCCAACACTACTGGGCACAGACAGTATTTTACAGGCTTAACCTCGTAGTTAAAGAAACCTTCTCGCTTTCTTCATGCAGAATTCTGTCATGTAAAATCTAACTAAACTCAAAAGGCTACATGACAAATAAAAAGGGAAAATATGGTTAATAAAAGGATTTACTTCAGCTATTAAAAATAAATAAATTCCCAAACCTCCACTGCAATTGAAATGGACATTTAAAATATTCTAAGATAGACAACTCCTCAGTTGTAGCTCTGATAATTACAACATGAGGGTATGATCTGTATAAAAAGTGACATAATTACTGTGAATATCCTACTGGATTTTGCAATAAGGAAAGAAGGAATTTTCATGCTTTCTAGGTTAAGGATAAACATAATTGATTTAGAATTAACATGAAGGTCTAAGCTTATCTTCTAAATATACTGTATTCAACAGAGAAATGATAAAGGCATTTTTCTCATTGCTATTGAAACAGGGTATTTGCAAGCCAGAGCAGCTAGGAACTATACTGGTGAGAGCTCCTACTAGCTGGAGGCTTGACATCGTTCATGCTAGTCCATCTGTTGTGTGGCAGGAGAAAGATGAACGTGAGGTCAAAAGTCTAAAGAGTAACATGAACAAGGTTTTTAAAGGATATATTTATAAAGTAACACAATTAAGAGAAAACAGGTCCACATCTTCCTGTCAGTTCACTACAAATGAATTAAGCAATACTGATCACTAGGCATTTCTTGGGAACTAATGGGACTCAGAGGTTAATAGTCCAAGCTTGTGCCCTGGACCACCAGTTCTTGCCAATGTCACATGCCACTGAAGTGGCTAGACGAAGGTTCTCATTGTAGTTTAGGTTAAAAAAAAAAAAAAAGGTTGCAAGCATAGTCTAAATTTGGGAAAGCTGTATCAATTATAGGGCAACAGTTATTCCTAAAGGGATGTAGGTCTGATCCTGAGAAACATAAAGATCCACCAGTTCCCATCAACCCCTCTGGAACTCTGTTTCTCAGCAGCTGACAGAGGCTCTGGCAAGTCTCACTGAATCACACTCTCAATTTCATGACTGTGTTAGTCCAATTCAGATAATAACACAGAAGATGACTACATGTTCAGGCATTTCAGGCATCCTTAGCCACCATGAATACTGCAATCAAATCACAACAGTGGGTCAAATTTGACACTGCACTCGTCTCCAGAAACTCTTGTGCTACACACAGCCCTCTCCAAAAAGGTCTCTTGCAAGCCCATGCAAAATCACATTGCTTCACAGGAAGTATAGAAAAAGTTTCAAAGACCTGGAAAAGGCCTGTCTTCTCACTAAATCCAGTGGCTTACATTTTAAACATCTTTCTGGAGTACTGAATAATTTTGCAGCATCCTGCCTTGTTCAGCAGCAAGGATGACTTCTCGCACGTGTAAGATGGATGAAAAAAAATATGTGTGAATCCACTGTTAGAGAAGAATAAATATTATTCTGACCATCCCATGTGACAGGATGAAAAAAGTAACTAATTGTCATCTCTGTGTACATCTGATCCCTTACTCTCTCCAAAGGTTAGACATGTCATCCATGGCAGAACAGCCATTCCATGTCTTTGCGGCAGGCTGAAGTGCCAGGCAGCTACAGAGCTCCCTGGCATTAACGGTTTGTGTTCAGGAGTGTCCAAATTCCAAACGGTAGTTTAACCCTGACTAAACTGCCAGTCTGACTCTCACTGGCATTGATGACAGCATTGGTTACAGCTCATTTCTTTAAGACTTCCTCTGAAAATTCCCTGCTCCCCTCCGATCCCGAGATGGTTCCTGGTAATGTATAAAACCCAGCAATTTCACGAGGTTGTTTTAAACACTACTCCTTATATCTAAAATCTCTCTCTTGTTAGCTTTGCTAAAACACATGGCACTCAAGTCCTGGGTGCCTTCTAAATGGCTATCAATGCACTCTGAACTTAAAGGGCAAATATAAAAGAACAAACTGAACACATATATCATATACCTTTTAGGGCTGAGACATTAAAAAGCAGAAGCCTAATCTTTGGAATTTTTCAGTATAAATAACTGAGCTTGTTTATTCAATTCCTGAAAAAGTCTTCCATAGTCTTACATGAAATCTTCTCTAGCTAGTGGTTTGAGGAAAAAAACTTCTCAACTTTCCACACTATCATTTTCACTGTTTTCAATTTATCAAAAGCAAATGTGGCCTATTAAGAAAAGTCAGTCCAGTGTATTCCTCTGTTTTAAAACACAAGGAGAAATATAAGACACAGTGTGAGAACATTCTGCTTTCTTGAATAATTAATTCCTTGATACAATTAATCTTGTCCATGGTTGTTGCTTTTATTAAGAATGACCTTCCTGACTTCCCCAGTTTGACATGAAAAAAATAAGATGGTAGCCACAAAATACCACAGAGATGGTGCTAGCCTGCTCTGTCTGTTCCTTATCTCCAGAAGAATTGAAATTATGTCCACTGAATAAGGGTAGAAAGTCATATGTAATGCACTTTACTGAATGTTGATCTCTGCATATTTTTCACTAGCTTGCACAGTGTTCTGAGAGTACATAGTATGGTTTGAAAAGTTGAAAGTATTTATTAAGTGCTAAGACCTCTAAGCTCGTAGAGAATGAAATGGAGAAACTATTCCTTTAGAAGAGTTGTGCATGCATTCAATTTTAAGAGCAGAGTAAACACACTAAAAAATATGTGATTATTTAAGCATTTCTATTTAATGATGTTGCCATACAGAATAGTGGGAAAGGACTGCAAGCTACAGCCAGTCAACTGCATGTACTCTGCAGTTTACAGTCTCTCTCTTTATTGATTACTAAGATACATAGGCCTTAATCTACATTCTTACTTAAGCCAAGCCCCATGGCATTTTGTTTGAATGTACACTGCAAGGTTGCATCCCAAACACAGAGAACACTTGTCCCTGGGCATTGCTCCTACTACTGCAAATGGGCCTTGCGCCAGGTAGAGCTGCATCTGTCTGTGCTTGCAGAAAAATTCGAAAATGCTTCTGAAGATAAACCTAATTTTTATTTAACTTCGCAGATGTCAGGGAATTTTCTGAGCAATCGAGATGTGTCCTTTCAGTTGGTGACTCAACACAAGGGATATGACCACAGCTGCTCCAAACACCAGTAACAGCCACCTCAAATGATCACGGGGAGAGCCAAGGGACCTGGATTTTGTGAATGCCTCTCACATCACATAGTCAAATGTGAAGAATGACAGACAATTGTACTCCCAGCTGAAGTGAGCTTCATGCAACTGCCAGTGAAGATACTTCCATGTGATTTCTGAAGTATTGACTATTTCATTATGGAGTATGCATTTATTAGTAAAACTTGGTAGAAAGAGAATAAAACCTCTTAAAATATAAAAATGGAATTGGTTAGATTTGGGTTCCCCTTCTGCCTTCATGGTTAATGTAAACTAAACAGTAATGTTATGGTTTTCAGCTTAAAATGTAATGTTATGGTTTCAGCTTTGTATTGACATGCAAAGTCTGTATAAGATGAACATGTTACACATTCTCATATGCAGGAAGGTGGATATTATTTAAAGCTGCTGGTACATAGTCTATGATTTTGCTCTCAGAAAGAAGATGTGAAGCAGCAAGGGAAATAACGATGACCTCGGGCTTGTAATAATCCTGTAAATTCTAACACCAGTGGGTGTTATGCTTTGCTTTTCTACTCATACTCCAGAAAAAAACTCTGTTATTCCAAATATTGTGCCATGATTTAGCATGAATGATAGATTTACTACTCATTGCTCATTTGCATTTTTTGAGGGGGAAGAAATTCTAATTCTTCCCCTATGATTAGAAAGCATGGCCAGGAATCTGACGATGGACTGGTGCCCAGGAACTGAATTAGAATTAGGATTCTGTGCCTATGACTTCTTTCCTCTTCTATCTGTGCCTTTAGGGAAATCTCTACTTTACTTTCCCTATGCATAAAAGCCTATGTAGCTGCAAATTTTAATTAGATGGAGTACAACACCTTCAGGATAGTAAGTGCTAAGCATTATTATAATCTATGACCTTCAGCTAATGAAGAAGTGTCCTCTTTCATGTAAAGGATGTCAGGTATTAGATTGTGATACTGTTTGAGCGCTCTGTCCTTCTGACACAAGGTGTGCATGACCTAGTATGTTGGTAAATCCTTGCTTACACACATACGCAACACCGTTGAACTTTGTCAAGATACAGTGTTTGGTACAAGTCAAGGGTGTGCACATTGTAATGTTTATATTCAGCTTATGCAAAATCAAAGCCTTTTACAAGAAGCCTTGTGACAGGTTTCAAAGTAAAGGAGTATGATAACCTCTAATTTAACATATCTCAAATTACAAGATCAAATGCAGATTTAGACATTGGAAGAAAAGTTCTGCACTGCTGATGATAGCTAAAAGAATTTAAATAATGTGCTCTGGTGTGGCCTAGGGACCTCTTACAATTTCCATGGAGAGAAACTAATTTTTCTTTATTTCTGTCACTTTTTCATCGTTAAAAGATTTTTTTCGTTCTCCCCTAAAGCTCATAATGTGGTAAAGAAGCTGACAGGAACAGTTAAAACAGTGTATAAATCCCCGTGAGAAAGAGTCCATCACACATTTTGCATATTTCAGGGGTTCAAGGACAGTGGGCAGGAATCTGATCTGTGTTACAATAATTTAAAACCAGACTAATTTCAGTGAACTCAACTGGCATTTCTCCAGATGTCAGTTAGAATAACAGAGAGCAGAGTGTGGCTAAGTGAAAAATAAAACAGGGAAGTGAAAAATAAAACAGAAGACCTGTGTCTTTCACCATTGATGCTGTAACTTGTGACAGAAACCTTCTCTGAAGCAGTGATGTGCTGGTGTTCTAACCATGCTGAATTCATTTACTTTGGCAGTTTCTTGATTGTTCCACTGTCTATTTATTTGAAATGGAAACCAAGTCATGTTGCCTGCTCCTTCTCCCAGCACACGATTACACAATATGTCTTCCATTGTTGTAATCAATCACTCCCAGTGCTATTTTCCCATTGTGTACCACAGTACCTGGCTTTTGGAGAGCTTTCCATTTGAACATGAGTGTAAAGGAAAAACTTAAAATTAAAATAAAGTGTCTATGCATTTGCAATGTGTGAAGAGTGTCTACGTTGTTCCATGCATTTGCCTGGTCATTTAATGACGGTTAATTTGGAACATATGCTTCTCAGATGTCCAGTGTGCTTCTCAATTTTGGGTGTCAGAGCCAGAGATCTTAGTGTCAGATAAGCAAACCTTGTTTTCCAGAAAGAGTCAAGACCTGTCATGATTACAGACATCTCCTAGTTGGCTAGGTACAACCCCCAAAAGGTGGCTGTTCGATGTCAGAGACAGATAAACCAAATGTTTGGTATTCTCTGGATTCTATTCAAATTGTTCTGCAGTCAAATAAAGTAAAAACTCTAATAAGGCAGATAAGAGACAAGTCACATCTAAGGTGTTATACGCAACACTTGTTAAAAAGCATTGCAAATGGAAAGGAAACGTATTAGAAGGATGTCTTGATTTTATAAAGTTAATTTAATCTAATTAAACTTTTTTTTTTCTCATCTAAGTTCAGAGCTCCCACATACTGGTTGATAGAGCATCCTTAGCTAAGTTATTTTATGCTTATTATACAGATGTAGAAACTGAGCTATGTAGGCAAAAAAAAAAAAAGCCCAAGATCAACCAGCAGGCCAGTGCAAGAGCAAGGAATAAAGTTTAAGAGACAGGAATAAAACTGAATAAAAGTAATATTTGAAACCAAAAAAGGTCTCAGAAAGTAAAACTATGTGTTGCAGGAGTCCACTGGCTTCATCTGAATGCTGATGAAGTTCAGTTCCCTGTTGAGGCACAGGTATATCTGCCAACATCTAAGGAAGGGCATGGATTCTGTCAGCAACTGATTTTCCTTGGGTTAGGGCTTCATCCATCTATACAAAAGTTGCAGTAAAGCTACCTAATTGATCAACTAATCACTCAGGAAAAGTGCTTCTGTCACCACGAGTCTGTCATTCTCAAAGGGCTGAGTTTTCCTCTTTTATTCCGTCAAATCTCTCTTCTCTGTCTCCTAGACTGCTAGTGTTTCTCCTCTCTGGCCATGCTGACTTTTTGGTCCTTTCATGACACATTATCTGCTAGCGTCCCTTCCTTGTCACCCTCTCCTTTTGCCTCTTTGTTGTCAGGAAGCCTACCACTGACCCATGCTGCTGTTACTTTCTCCTCTTGCTTGACCTGTTTCATTCAGTAACATAGAGACTGACCCTATGCCCAGCACCATTATTTGTTCTCTGCATTCTACTTAGTCCCTCTGTACCTCCACTTATTTTGCTGATAGAGAACTGATGCTTTAAGTGAGGAGCACTGCCTGATTTCAAAGCTCTTGGGGACTGCCATTGATGCCGCTGTTCAATACCTCAGACAGGGGCGATGGAATCTTCTTGCATCATTCACCTCTATGTACTGTGGCCACAATCTTGCCTCTAGCTGCAGAGTCATCAAACCTTCATAAGCATTGAAATCACAAATTACTGAAGAGCTAGATTTTCTAAAGCTAGGCCCCTATCCAACAGCTCAGTTCTTTGACAGTTACAATTGCAAGGACTGCACATCCACATGTACTCCAACTGTGGGCATAAAAGGCATCTCAGACAGAACAAGTTAGATCATTTTTCTGGAGGAGACTACAAATCCTACAGACTTGAATGGAGCAACCTGGCAGACACTTGACATATGCACAGGGCTTATCAGGCTTAGAATAAAAGATTTGCAGTTTTGTTGCCTGACTTCTTGAAAATGATGGGACAGAGAGCTTGGGCAAATGTAACTTGGGACAGTGTCACTGCAATGGTGAGAGCTACATTATCATACTTCCCAGAGGAGGTAGTTTTATGTCTTCACTGCAGTGTTCAACCAGGTGAGCAAGTCAAATGATATCAGAACTTTAAAAGGAAAAGTAACCAACTAAGAGGAAGAAGTATTTTAAAATGTGCTTGTGGTTAATCCCTTTTATCAGGGAAGACTACCACAGCTGCAGGGTATGTACATCTCACCCACTGACATGCTTAACTGGAACTGAAAAAGCAAGGGGTGAAACCTCCACTGAACTGGCATCTAAATTACACCTTATTAAACAGAAAGGTGACATGCACAGCATATGAGTTGGGACTTGTTTTTTTCTGCATCTCATACTAATTTGTAAAACTGGTTCTCTCATTATTGTGTCAAAATGAGAGTTTTCCAGCAGGGTGGTTGACAGGTTAGACAAAGAGTCCCGTTCAGTAAGAAAATAGTTATGCAGGTGTTCTCCAGTTTTCCCTCCAGCATTTGCACAGAGTATATGAACTGTGCTCAGGCCTGATACACTCTTACCCTATCTAGGATTTGATAATTGTTGCTATGGAAGTTGAGAAGAAGAGATGTTTGGACTAGCACTAGAATATGTGAAAGAAAATAAGAGAGTGAATAATATTTTGCTTCTCAGGAAGGCTGGTGGCATGTTCACTATATCCATTTGTTGCAGTAAATGCTGGTAATGTTTTCTGGATTAAGCACTGAACTCAGCAATTCAGTCTATTAGAAAGATCATAATTTTTCTTGAGAAACATATGGCCATCACATGCCATAGGTACAGGCCATAACTAAACTAGGGATGGCATGGAGGCAAGTGCAGGCCATTCACAGCCAAAGCTGTTCCCTTCTTTTATGTCCTCTTCCTACTTGATAGGTGTTGCTTGTAGTCTTATTTTCTTTCATGTAATTACAAGCCATGCCTAGCGCTGACAAGAATTTGGCTTACTTAAGGCATACTGCAGTTAAAATTGCAGGCTGCCTCAACTGGGCTTTAGAAATAACCATTTCTTGGGATAAACATTCAGGTGAAGAAGTTCTAAAAAAACAGTTTGAAGTTCCCTGACCTGTGAGTTTCATCAGTTCCTGAGTTCTTTGAGAGTACTGTGCACTGTTACAGCAAATTATTCAAAGCCATTCTCTTCTCAAAGAAATGCAGAAGAGGAATAACTTGACTGACATGGATGGAGCTAGCCAGGAGCAAAAAAGGCATACAAGAAGTGGGCCAGTTGGCACGACATGGAACAACTTGCATTTAAATGAAACCTCAACTTGATGAAAATACTGAACAAGGCCTTGAGTAATTTGAGCGAGTCTGTTCTGCTTTGAATGGTGGATTCGATGACATAACTCTGGAGGTCCCTGCTACCTAAATTATTCTATGATTCTGTGAAAAGTATGCTATTTGTTAGAGACAGAAGATGATGTTGCTCTTCTTCACTAATACAATACAAAGCTGCATCTGTTAGCATCCTGTTTCACAGACACCTTTGGAACTCTTACCAAGTTACTAAATACAATCAGATTTAAAAAAAAAAAAAATCAGTAATATCTTGGGTTTATTAGCCATTTATTCAGTAAACAAAAACTTCTCAGTCCAGTTAGTCTGCACATAAATGCAGCTAAAGCACTAGGCCTTCCCAGCAAGAAAATCCCTTATGAAGTGTTGCTGATACTGATGTCTAGTGTAGTGTGGTGCAGCTCAAGTATAAGTTCACACTCTGTGGTTATTTGGAAAGCAACTGTGAAACAGTCAGTCAGTAAAGATGGAAAGTGCACTGTTTATCAAATCATTGCTGTGATCTCACAGAAATACTCTGGACAAGGGAGAAGCTTCCTATCCTCCTCTGCTTTCATCCAAATGTTTCTTTTTAGATATTATAAAATACTTCATTCCTTTCTCCTCACCTTGTTGATGACTATATATCTCTTACAGACTTAGGATGATTCCTCCTTTCCTATATCTCACTCTCTGTTATCCCCAGCTCTCCAGTGGCCCTAAAATTTATCCATTAATACTCAGCCAAGCATGGCCTACACTGACTTCCAAGACCATCGCAAAACAAGTCAGAGCAAATAATCACAATATAGTAAGCAAAAGTTTAAAACTGCAAGCTTTTTAGCTTCTGCAATGGTCTGTCCTCATCAGTCCAGTCCTGGCCATATGACTTGGTTGAGACCTGCAGTACAGACCATAGCCACAGAAAGTAAAGCAATTCACTAGGAAGACCTTTGTCTTTGTATCTCATGTGTTTTGAATTTTATTGCTTTTGGTGTTTGTCACCCTGCTGAAGATGCAGTTCTGTAAAAACAGAATGCCTACTGACACACCAAGAGGATAGGTGGCCTATCAGTAATACAGTAGATACCAAAAGGCGACCCAATAACTATGTCAGACTCTTCTGAGAAATGTCAAATATGATGCTTTTGCAAGCATTCTTGGATTATGAGAGTATACAACGCTCTTTCTTACCTGATACCATTCTCTAACAGAGATAGCTACAACCAAATGATATATCATTTCTGTCTAAAAAAAATCTGGCATTTGTTGTGCAAAAACTACTGGTAATGGGATAGACATTCTTACATACAATTTGAAATGGGAAGAAATTGCTCATTCTTGCTTTCAAAACCTACATTTATATTGTATTTATATTTGCAACCCTATCAGCTCAGGTAGCAAGAAATATAACTCTCCCTGAATATCTGCAAGGAAACTTATCTGCATTTGACGATCACAGGACTGGGAATGTCAACACTTACTTTCTCAAATGACAAGAACCTTTGACTGTCAGCAAAGCAAATAAAATAAATCATACATGTGTGCTGGAGGAGTGGTATGTAAGGGAGAAATGGATATAGTGATTATAGTTCATACTGGAAACAATGGTAAATCCAGAGGCATGACTAACAGAATTTGTGAAAACATTTCTGAATTAATCTTCTTTGTTACATTTCTCCTGTAGCATACAGGGCCAGCCAGCCAAGAAGGAAAATGAGGATGCAATACACAGCATAGAAGAGACAGGTATCTTGATGTAATGCTGGAGAACTTTTGGTGCTCCATCTAACCGAAGTAAAGCCAGACCTGCATCTGAGATAATTGGCAAAGACTGGGAACTACATAACCAGCAGCTGGGAGGAGATGAACATACAGTGACAATTCCAGGAGAACAAAGACATTTGTTAGTCATTAATGGGATTCCTATAATTTAACAAGCGGTAATAAAAGTTCAGACAGAAGGTACAAAAGCCCAGCGGGAGGAGCAGTTGATCAAGTATTACAGTGTAGTAGCCACCAATACATCTTATGCATGTCCACATCACCGTGTACAAAGGACAAGCTGCAATAATTTAACACAAATGAGCCCAAATTCATTTAAAGAATTTAATGAAGTCCTAGACAGCCACAAAGCAAAAAGTTATGAAAGTAAATGGTGATGGATGAAAGGATAATCTAAGACAGAAACAGAATAGTAAGTTTTCCACATTGCAAGATAACAAGCAATGGGATGTATCAAGGATTTAATTTGATGAATTTAGTAAGGATTTACTTTCAATTTCTATGAACACGAAGAATCACAGGGCCACTGATAACTGCTTAGATGTCCAATTAAATATCAGGCTAGAAAACATAATCATACAGACATCTGTTGAGAAATTTTAAAGTAATGATTTAAACCCTGTGTAACCATTGCTGATCTTTGACTAAAATGAAACAAGCCAGATCTGAAGACTTTTAAACTGGCATCAATCACACCCACAATTACTGCAAAACACCCCACTACTCTCCTCCATAAAATTGTTGGTACAAAATTAGAGACTAGTTATGACCAAGGTGAAAAATCAAAGCCTAGTTATTTGTTTTTGTAACTTTCAGCTATAAAAATCTACAATTATTCCAGGTACCCATTCACTGCTGTTACTAATTTTAAATATTTAAATTTCTCCC
>JAAGAY010135614.1:0-23691 GCA_011801015.1 Ardeotis arabs | reverse complement strand
CAGGTCGAGGGAGGTGATTCTGCCCCTCTACTCTGCCCTGGTGAGACCCCACCTGGAGTACTGTGTCCAGTTCCGGAGCCCCCAACATAAGAAGGACATGGACCAGTTGGAGCAGGTCCAGAGGAGGGCCACGAAGATGATAAGAGGGCTGGAGCACCTTTCATATGAGGACAGGCTGAGAGAGTTGGGGCTGTTCAGCCTGGAGAAGAGGAGGCTCCCGGGAGACCTGATAGCAGTCTTCCAGTACCTCAAGGGGGCCTACAAGAAAGATGGGGAGAGGCTGTTCAGCAGGGCGTAATGGTTTTGAAATAGAGGGAGGTAGATTTAGATTGGATGTTAGGAAATTTTTTTTTACGATGAGAGTTGTAGAACACTGGAACAGGTTGCCCAGAGAGGTGGTGGAAGCCCCATCCCTGGAAACATTCAAGGCCAGGCTGGATGAGGCTCTGAGCAACCTGATCTAGTGGGGGATGTCCCTGCTTCTTGCAGGCGGGTTGGACTAGATGACCTTTGAAGGTCCCTTCCAACTCTAACCATTCTATGATTCTATGATTCTATGTGTAAACCTACACCCATCCACAGGACTGAGTAAGGGTTTCATATCTTATCCTCAGCTGTCTTCCTTCTCCCAGAAGCTTACTGCTTTTTTGGGTCTTTCAGGCACTGGGACTTCACACTGTAAAGCTGTTGAATACTGCATTTAAACAGAGCAAAGAGATGTTTAAGCGTTCTCAAAGAGACTTTCTAAGCAAGTCTCTTCATTCCCTGAGGAAACCCTCTCTCAGTTGGAGCACTGGCTGCCTGGTCCATCCAAATATACTCTGCAGGTGTTGCTATTTTCAGAAGCACAAGGAGTACTGGTGTCTGACTCACATTTAAAGCAAAGGAAATTAATCTTTGAGCAAAACAACTGGCATTATTAGCACCCAAGGGGCAGAAGCTGAGGCTAATATAGGAAACTATTTGCTAGAGAATTCTCTGAAGAAGAGGAAAGTGAAGTTGTTGCTCAGCAAGCTCTGGCTTCTGAAATGGGAGCTTTTAATAAACTTCCTACAGCAACTGAAGTATTTAATATATGGGAAAATAAATAAATAATATAATCCCAGGACAGATTTGGAAAAGGATCCATGTTCCATAAGGTCTTCTCTTTCCAAAGCCTCTGTGGGCAGAGATGAGGACCCTTGGTGATCTTAGGGACAGAAAAAATTGACACAGTCCCATAGATACTCTTGTAAATCTAGTGGATCTGTCTTGCTAGCATTCATTTATCTTAATTTCTCTTCTCACTCATATTTCACTCCTGTTTCCAAAAATTTTCAGTAGAGAGTATCCCAAAGCATTAGTTTATTTTCCCCTGTTTTTCATACCCCTCGCCTCCTTGTAATAAAGGAGAAAAAAAAAAAAAAGTCAGGTCATCACAGGTTTCTAGTTCTGTGAGAAAAAGAGTTCTTCTACTTGGAAGCAAGTGGACCAGGTGAACACAGAGAACATAGTGGGCTTGTTGAATCTGATTGAGGAGCAATATTCTGGAAGTGGTATAGCCCTAGTGTTATATCATTCAAGGTTCCTTGTACAAATAAGCACCTAAAAGAGGTTGCTCAGCTTCTACATACTACCTCAAAAAAAAAAAAAAAAAGCGACTCCAGGCTGTGTTTTAAAGTTTAAAATTAAGCCTTTTCCGACAGTATTACTGAGATCTATCAGAGTGTCCACTTGTGAATTCTGTTGGTGGTTTTAGCAGATGCAGTTTAGGGCAGGTGTTTGAAAAAATAATAATACTTTCTCTTTTTTATTGGTAGCCAGAATGTTTTGAGAGGGTGATTAAGCACAGGCCTGGAGATTATGAAATTTGCTTAAGTGTTAATGGGTTGATTGCTGAGTTACAGCCTGCCGTCTTTACTGGAAATTGATTGACTGGTGCTGCAGGTCTTCACACTTGACGCTCGGATTTGACTCGAAAATTCTGCCAAGTCTTTTACTCTGAAATTTATCTTAATTAGATCTGAAAGACCTGCCACAGCAGAATAGTCACACCGATTAAAATGAAAAACAGGAGAAATTACTGATCAAATTAATCATAATGTCGGGTTACAGCTGTAGGTCTGATGTAATTTGCCACTCCAGTGAGTTACATCGGCCCAGGCAGAGGAAAGAGAGCTGGGTTTACGCTGATCCGTAACACCAGGCAGCTTCGGGCAGCCCATCAGGACGTTTATTCCATTCATTCTCTTGGCTTGTTCTGACCTTAGTACTGCAACTAGAAACAAATTAGGCAGAAGAAAAAAAAAAATCCTTTTATCCAAGGGGTCGCACTGGAAACATGAGCTTTCCAAATCCTTGTTTCATTTTTTCCCTTTCTCTACCAACTTTCTACTTTTGTTTGAAGTAACCAACAATTATTTATTGGGAAATTGGAAAATTGAAAGGTCAGAGGTTACCACCTCAGGCACAAGTGAGAAAAATGTGTATTTCTGAGAGCTTCTAGTGGGTTAGGATATAAGGAAATTAGGATTATTTAAGCAAATGGGCATAAAGCAGCACATGAGGAGGCATGCCGTAGCAGGTAGAAAAGCAACAACCAGACTTGATGTTATATATGTGATGATCGTAAAATTTCTTTTTAAATTATGTACTTATAATATAATGCATTCTACTATAACCTTAAAAAAAAAAAAGTACAAATCACTAGCTGACTCCATGTTAGAATGAGATAGGTTGTGAGTCTTCAAGAGCCCCACCATAAAATTTTCATCTAGAAGAGAAATCTTCTGCAAGTTTCCTAGTATTCGTTCCACTAGCAAGGTCTGAAAGATTTTTAGGACAACTTGTCTTGTAGCACCACTGTATTTTTTTCTGCTGATTCAGGACCAAGTCAAGAAATGAAGATATTTGCCGCCAGCTGAGAAAGGAAATGAAATAAAGGAAAGAGAATAAGAAACTAGATGAGCACTGTGAGTCTCAGGAGAAAAAAAAAAGTTGTCTTACCTTTGAAATAAACTAAATTTTTTATTTTGATAATGGAGTAACTTAAAATGATCAGGAATTTTCTAAGTGATTTTTCTTGTCCAACAACAATGTAATTCCACAAAGTTGGTTTCTCCCCTGCCCAAAATTTCATTTTAATTTTCTACTTTAGAACTGAGAAATGGAAAGAACTGAGGATAGCTTTTGTTTAAAATCAGCTTCAGTTGTACATAAACAATTTTATTACTTAAAAATAGTGATTTAGCAAAACAAATTGAAAACATTTTAATTCATAGTGATTATTTGAAATCTGCGGAAATACTTCATCATTTTCAATTGCGGGTTTTGTTTGCTAAAACATTTCAATATTCCATCTTTTATCTGTTTTTGCATCAGAAATTACGTCTTAAATCAGGAGAATTTTGTGCATGACGGGAATTTGAGTTATTTCTGATAGCTTAGACATAATCAAACATCCTGTGAGGATTCCAGTTGGAGAACCAAGCTAGGTTGTGTTTGTGAAAGAGATTGGAAAGCAAAGCTGCGTTTCCAGAAGAGAAAAAACTGATGTATGAAAATATCACATCATATATTGCTAGGATTATCCTTTTACTAAAGGAATGATGATGGTGCATTTTGGTCCTTAAAGGAGCCGAGGTTCTTTAAAGCAGCAGTCACTGATGCAATATCTTTGTATACCTATTAAGAAATACTTACATGCTTGTAAAGAGCACCAGGGAACCAGTCAGACCTTAGAGGATCCTAGGCTCTTAGCAAAAATACAGATGCTGTAAAGAAAACCTTGAAATATGGGCCCAGTCGCAGTGGAGAGCAGTACTCTGTAGTAGTGATGGCCAATAAATTGATATCAGAAGATGATTCTGAATGAGTGTGATAACAAGTGATATAAAAATTGTTAGTTGCTAATGCTCTTATGATTTTCACCATAGTAACCTTATAATCCAATTTTCAAACCACTGGATAGCCAAACCCATGTAGAGTACTGTCTCTGTCTCTTCTTGCTCTCCTCCCAGTTTGGGCGGTGCTATCTTTGTGGACTGGCAGCTCCAGCTGGAGCAGGACAGGAGGTGGGAGGGGGCTGATCTCCTCTTGACCTTTCCCCAGGGGGTGGGGGACACCTTGCAGAGCGCCAAGCAGAGCTGCGAGCATGCGTTCTCTGTGAGCTATGGGGCAGGGGGGGCAGATGGTGGGGACTAGGGCTGTACTGGGATCGAGGTTCAGGAAGGGGCAAGTAAGGAGAAGGCAGTCTCATTCCCAGGATTAATGTGAGGGTGCAGCTTCCATCAGT
This sequence comes from Ardeotis arabs, assembly GCA_011801015.1. Classification (NCBI taxonomy): domain Eukaryota; kingdom Metazoa; phylum Chordata; class Aves; order Otidiformes; family Otididae; genus Ardeotis; species Ardeotis arabs. The sequence goes on along the minus strand of JAAGAY010135614.1, from coordinate 19,418 downwards.
GTAGAATTCCTCAGGGACAGGACCTGATTTTATGGAGGAAAAGGAAAGTGTTGGGAGGTGAAGAAGGGAGAAAGACAATGTCTTTGTTATGCACAATGCCTTTATTCCTACTGACCTTTTCCACTGGGAGAGAGAAACAAAAAAACCAGAGGACTGGCATTGTGAGAAGCTGAAATTGTATCACTGATCACCACTCTGGAATAAGATGCTGTGTGCATTTCCATCCTCCTCTGTCTTCAACTTTTCACTTTATAACCAGACCTAACACTGTCTTAGGGAAGCTGGCAGGAGGTTTTTTGTCACTCTCAAATGAGACAGGAGCAAGCTCAATATGCCATTAGGAAAGTTTCCCTCTCTTCTCCCTCCTCAACTTTATAGAATTAAATCTTCCTATTTTTTTAACTGTCTTCTGACTATGAAACATGTTCTCCATGCAATCAAAATGTGTCTGACAGAATTTTCAGTTCATGTAAAACAAATATAAAAATAAACAAAACTTGAGAAAACCAAGCCATTCTAAAAATCCTTGATGCTTTCCCCATAGACATTCAAAGAGTATGTCTAGGGGGAAATCACTGGTACTTCAAATGTACAAGCAGGTATAGAGATAACATATGTCAGTCCTGTAGACCCAAACTTGGCAGGTCATGCTCTCATGGGTTAAAACTACAGGGAAAGGAGAGGAGGGAAGGGAGTTCTTTTACTGACACATACAATCTGCGTACTTACCTCTAATCTCATTATCAAGTTATGCCTTTGCTTACTGAATTCACTTTTGAAAAAGAATTTGTTTCAGGAAGCAAAGTGCTCTAGTAAATGGGTGGTTGGAGTCAGGAGGACCAGACTGCAGTCCCAGCTCTGTCACTGTCTGGTATGCCACTTCATCTTTCTGTTCTTTTGTTGATTCTCCAACCATTGTTTGATCTCCTTAGACTTTAAAGTTGTACTGGTTTTTGCTATAATGCAATGAGGCCTTGATCTTGCATTGGGCTTCTAGGTGCTGCTGTAACACTAACATATGAAAGCAAGGAATATTCAAAAGAGAAGTAGGATCTCCCCAGTCACTCACTTGCTGAATTCAGCGTAGTACTGCTGTTGACTTCAGAGGACACAGAACTGGTATCCATTCTGTTTTCAAGTATATTGAATATTTTGAAGTTTCTGTCAGCTGCTCAGTGTGCTGTCAAATGCACTAATGAAAGGTTTTCCTGAAGTTAATTTTCCTACTCGTAATACAATAACCAAATTTGCTTTAACACTTGAAAAAATCCATCCATACTAAAGAGAATCAGTTGCTTAATCCTAAAATTAAAGGTTATTGCATGCAAGAGAAAATAATTACATGCTCAAAGTATGGAAAAAAGAAAACTTTTTTTAATATGTAGGTATTTGTATAATTAAAGACTAATCAAGCATGAAGGCTGCTGACTAAACCAGAAAATGAGATTGTTGGCAAGCAATATTGTAATGTAAATGCCATTTTTGTTTAAGTACTAAAGAGCTGGAGGAATGATATCCTGAACAGATTAAAAGCAAACAGCATTGATAATAAATATTTATCAGATTTCAAATGCAACACACAGAGATTTTTATATTTTACATGCAAAATATATTGGCATTGAAATATTCAGTCACTTTTCAAAGGTTTGTTCACATCTTCACTTTAAAATGTTGAAAAGCAAGCACTCGCTAGTAAGAGAAACAGCTTTAGAACTCAATCTTAACCTGTAGCGATGTCAGTAATCTGTAGGCAATGGAAAACAGCTAAGACTTGCTAACATACTTAACTATAAATGTATAAGATCAATTCCTAGGGCTGGAGAGTGAAGAATGTTTATGATGTTTATCTGTGCTTTCTTTTCTTTTTTTTTTTTTTTTCCAAAATGTTCACATTAATTTTTCAAAAAGAGAGGGAAGCTTCTCAAACCTAAATCTGTGCCATGAAACAAATGTGGAGCAAAGTATTTATGGAGGGCTTATGTATATACAAAAATTATCCCAATGTAACCAACGTTTTGTTGTAAAGAACTGATTTAGTTCAAGGTTTGTATCTTCTTGGGGCAGTGCTTTTAAATTTGTGTAGAAGTATTGAGCTGGTTAAATATTCTTATTGTATACCTTTGTGTTATGTTTTTGTATCCTAAATCTTGTTCAGACATGGATATAAAAATATTTGGCTACATTGAAAGTTGAGGAGAATAAGGAAATGCTAGAAATGAAGTACTAAATGTGTTCCCATTCCCATACATTTTCTTTCCATTACACTGTTCCCCCAGCTGATACTACTCAGCATGCTGAGGTCTAGCAGAAACCATCGCTTAATCAAACCTGGTCATGCAATAGTTAAAGCTAATTTAAAATATCCTTTCACATCTGTGAAAAGAGTCTTAAACCCAATGGTTATGATAGTAAGGCAATGAAGACCTTTGGTTTAGTATGTGCACTGTGGGCCATTGCATCCTTTGTGATGAGATATGTACCTCCTGTTTCCTTGTACATTTACTTTTCAGAATAATTTTCATCTCAGTTGATTATGACAGAGACATACAGTAGCATGCTGCTGACAGAGTTATCAGGGGAAAGTGACAATAGGGATTTTTGAATGTAAGGCTGCTTACAGCATTATCAAATTTTTCCTAGCCTAGTGTAATTATATTCTATTAGCCTTTGGACAAAGGGAGTGTAGACAAGTTAAAATTAAATAATACTGTGCAAATGTCTAGTGCAAGTCTCTGGAATAAGCATTGATCTAATTTTCAGAAGGGTTTAGTCACTCCCATTGATGTGAACTGTAGAAATTATTACTTAGCCCTTGAAGGAGCAAAAGTACAGATTTCAACCCCTGAATTTCTTAGAAAAATCTTGCTCATGTCTGTAGGTTATATCAGAGGAAACTGACAATTTGCAAATGCCAAAATTCAGACCAAGACGGCCAGGTTCATATGATATCCTGTGTTTGTCTGAGTTACTGAGCATTTAAATGTATCACAGATAGGCATCTTAATATATCACCATTAGGAAACTTTATAATAAGTGCTTTATAAGTCCTCTAAGCAATTAATATTTACAGTAGTCCAATTATACTAAGGATTACATTGGTAAAAACACACTAAGGAAAATAGGGAAAGTACAAAACCTTGTGTGTAGACCATCAGTCAGTGGTCCAGCAAGAAGCAAACTAGAAGAGGCAGTAAAGCACATTTAGATCAAAGCTATGCAACTGATGGATGGTCTGTGAGCCAGGTCTGACCCTTAGGAAGTTTCTGTCCAGACCGCAAGTAAGCAAATAAAAGAAAAATAATAGGCTTTTGAAGGCAACTGCGCATGTGCTTTGCCCTGGGATGTGCGCTTGTTTGTGAGTCCCAAGAGCAGCCTGATTACCTGAGAGGTGGGCAGGTGAAAAGTCTGCCTTTTGATATTCGTTTGTTTGTTTTTCACACATACCTGAGTGAAGCATAGTAATAAGTTTTAGGTGGCCTGTTAGCAAAAGGGCCTAGTTCTTTTCTTCTGCAGAGATGGCTGTGCCTCCCAAAGACTACTGATCCTGTCAAGCAGGTGATAATTCCTTTTTTTGTTTTCTCACTATAGTGTTGTATAAAGTGTAAGTTACAAGAAGAATCTACCTATTATTTCTAGAAAGGAGATTACAACAGTTTACTGAGGAAAATAGGGTAACATGTAAATTATTCAGAGGCTGAAACAGACTTTCACAAGTCATTAAACTGCCCTATGTCTTGGAACATAAAGAGGATATCCCAGCGATATTTATCTGAGGGGTCTGCAGGTCAAAAGGGGAATGGAGTCAGCAGAAAAAGAAGCAGTCACATGGAGAAAGAGCAATTATTCACAAAATAAAAATGAGGATAGCGGTTAGAAGTGTCAGCATATACATCTGAGATGCCTTTGGTGGGGCCATTACTTATGAAAAAAGTCATTACTGCCATTTTGCACTAGATACCGTGTACCTATTTCAGGGTAACCGTGGCTTGCATAGCATTCATTTATATGGAAAACCTACAAAGAAACCTCAGACCACCTAGAGAAATGTAGAAACGTCTCCCAGCTTGCTGGCTTTATACTCTTTGACAAGCATCAACCTGAACAGGACCTTAAAATGCTCAACACTCGTGTATATCATCTCCATTTACCTTCTTGAATCAATAAAGACATGCAAGCCTCATCTTCAGTGTGTGGTTTTGAAAGTCTTAATCTAATTGTCTGGGTTAACAATATCCTTTATTCCAAATCATGAAAGGCAAGATCACAGGCTGGTTATAGCCTCACTTGGAAGTCTGAAGGTCAGCCAGATGCTGCTCTGTTTTCCAGGACTGTCCAAAAAAGTTGCCTTGTTTTCAGACAAGACTTGCCCCTCATCTGGCAACAGATATTGAAATTTGCAGACATTTTTCTGGACATGCTGTATTTGGTTTTGTAATTTCTTTATAGGAGAAGGTCACCATTAGGATTAGGCAAAATGCACATGATCTCAACAAATATTTGATTACAGAAAAAGAAAACAGAAAAAAGATAGCTGACAAAATTTCACATGGATGAAAGAAAAGTGTGAAGTCTGATTTCATCTGTTTTACCTTACCATATGTGTGTGTGTCCCTATGCCATATGAGAAATTGGGTTCAAAATTAAGAGCCCAAAACTGGAGAATTTCAGTACTACCAAAACACTTCAGGTGTTTATGTAGGGTGAAGCTTCCTTAACACAATCAAAATGCCCACCACTTTTCAAAAAGTTTCAATTCCAATGGTAATAATAATAGTGCAATAAATTTTTCCGTGAATTTTTAAAAAATCTATTTGCAAAAAAAAATGGTAACAGAATATTTTAAATTAATCCTCATTCTGGAAATCACCACGGGCTTCAGAAATACTACCTGGTGCTTAGAAAAGCTGAATCTGACATTTTCCCGGTAAACTGGAAAGTTGAACACTGTTGAATATAATCTTCATCTTAATATAATTAGGGTGCTGTTCTTAAATTTCCCAGGGGGTGATTCAGCGCATCAAGGCAACAGGAGTCATGATCTGAGGAGGAGACTCCTAGCAAAGTAGAAAGAAAAGATCAGTAGACTTCCAACTTCTGACAGCTAACAGACCAGGGTTTGCCCAAAGAAATAAAGTCAGCCATGCCAGTGAAGTGGTCCAGCACTGAGCAAAGGAGCTTTACTTCAAGAACTGAGGTTTGTAATCATAGGAGCATTAACCACCCTCATTTTACTACAACTTATTCCTTTGCAAAATGCATAGCAACCTTCTTTTAAACAGCTGGACAACTCAAGACTTCTTTTTAATTGGTTTTTGTTGTGGATTCACTGAAAAGCAAGTCTGTTCATGGCATCTGGTGAAATAATCTCATGAAACAGTATCTTAGCCTCAGGTTCAAGCTTTCACTGCACCTGATTCAGACATGAAGCTTCAACCAGGGTCTCCACATGCTGATGAGTGCCCTGAGCTGGCAGAATAATGAGTGCTTGAGGGCTTTTACTTTTCCATCTTGGAATATAAATAGTTGACTGTTCATCAGGCCAGAAAGAGAACTTATCCTCCTGCTTGTCCCAATGTGCATGATAACTTTTACAAAGGAAACAATTCTAAATAACAGAGGAGAAAGGTCATGAGCCTATAACTTACTATGTATAAGCATGTATGTCTGATCTGTTCAAGAATTGCCTGCTGGAAATTTTAATGAACAATTTCTATAAGTGCTAGACAAGCCCACAAGGAGCTCTTTAAATATTCCAGATGTAAGCTAAGACTAGTTTGGCTTTGTTCACTCTAGGAAGAAGAGGGGCTGAATGTATAGGTTACATGATATTCTATCAGTTGTTTGAATGGGAGAGCTGCCGCTTTAGCATAGCATGACCACTACGTTTCCTGGGAGGGCTGGCTGGTGTCTGGATTGCATCTGGCTGATTTTCATTTTGTAGTCAAGCAAAATGAAAGGAAATTTCTTAAGCTACTTTAGGAGGGAATTTTTAAAAAATATGATTGATACAGAAAGATGAGTATAAGATACATAGGGACCATATGTATAATGAAGGTTGATTAAAAAAAAATAATTAGTGTCTTCTGAGGATAAAGAATAATTTTTAATGTAGGTATTGAGTGACTTCCTATTACTCAACACTGATTTTAACATAAAGAAGTGTTGAAATGCTTCTAGAAAGAACAGTTGAAAGAAATCCCTAAACATCTAAATGCTAGCTCCAATAGGATTGAGACTTTATGAGCAAAATTTGATTTTTAATGAGTGAGGTCAATATGGATTTAAAAAAAAAAAAAAAGAGGAATTACGGGTTCTGAAAATAAAGTTTTAGCCTTAGTGCTTTGATAAAGACTCGTGACCCATGGTCCTTTAGATATTGAACTTAGACTGTAAAAATATCACTTCTTATTGATCACATGGTTATTAAAGTCAGTCAAATGCTCAATTTATATGTCAAACACTTGTAATATTTCCTGTAAATATTAGAACAAAAGAAGGGAGTGGTAATATCATTGTGTTCAGTTGCATTAGATTTACTCAGCTTTTCATCACTGAGAAATAATAAAAGTGTCACGAAGAAATGCATTAAATATGCCAAGCATTTATCAAGGCTAAATTATTTTGCAGCTGCATCATGTATGTGGTGTATGTGTGCATTAGTTTGTGTACATGAAAGCAGGAACATACCCATCCATGTAATTGAGTGTGATAGGATACAAATACCATGTGTTCCCGTTCTCTTCTTTCAGTACACCTTCCCACTCCCTGCCACATATTTGTAACCCTGCAAAGGTATGGGCTTATTTGTTGATTCTCAAGGAGAATGAGGAAACGTAATAAGTCAACAAATATTAATTAAATGTTAAAGGCAGGTTTTAAAGTACCTGCAATATATATTGCTCCTAATGACATTCAAGTGCACTTACAAGGGAGGTCAAGGGGGAGATCTTTGGATCCCCCAGGCTCCCCTAAGATGCCTTTCCATAACCAAATGCTTTCATATGAGTAATCGAAAGAAACCTTTAGTCAACCACTGGGGAGTCTTTACAGCCTGGCTTCGATTGGAGTCTGAGTGCAGGCCTGTGAGCAGGAGGTGTTTGTAAGCATTTCTAATGGCATTTTGATGTACATGTACAAAATTGATGTCGGAAGGATCATTGTAAAGTCCCAAACAGTGGAATATTGAGGACATTTTCAGGTGGCAGTCAGATTCTGGCTGGGTGAGCCCAGTGTATTTTCTCATGTCACAGTTGATTAGGTTCACAGGGAAGTGGAAAGAGTAAAAAATTCTCTTATTACTGCAGCTATGCCATATCAGCCTCTTTTCCCTTTGAATGCAACATTAGTTTTTGTCCAGAACTCTAACTGCTTTCTACAGTTTGGGGAATTGTAAAGCAGAAACAATTTTCCCAGCTAGGCTGACCTTCACAGTGATGAGAAATGACTGGAATTTCTCTCTATTTCACTAACATTTGGGGAGGGGAGATAGGAGGAATGTGTTTGTTTTACCTGATATTATGTTGTGGGCGTCTATTTGGCACTTTGAGCCTAATTTTTTTCCATTCAGGAGATTACATGGACTGTTGCACCATCTGACCCAGTAGCCAGCCCTCAAGTGTATAGAGAAGCGACAGTAATGCACTTTAAACCTTTTGTTATCATAGCAGTGATGGCATTTTTTTCAGCTATTAAATTATTTGTTTGGGTTTTTTGTTTTTTGGTTTTTTTTGTTTTTTTTTTTTTTCATGGGATGGCTATTTTCATTTACTGCTCAGTACTTGATGAGCAATGATCTTGAGAAAATTTAAGATTCATTACAGGCCAGGCAGATGGGGGAGCCTCAAGGTGGACATACATCTACAGAGTGTTCCTTGTGAGGCTGGTGTTATAGTACTACAATGCTGATCATCTCTTGGGAACAGGATGAGAAAATTCTGCTTGTATGTGCAAAACAAGTAAGTGCTATATCTACAGAGTCTTTAACAGCAGCACATCTGTCTAGAAATAAGAGTTGTTTCCTTGTTCTTTCCAGGTGTTTCAGACTAAACCTGTTTCCCTCAGACTCTGAGTCCTCTAGCAGTGTTTGGCAGTTCAGTTTCGGTCTCTAGGTGTGTCCTGCAAATGCAGAAGTAGCATTGCAGAGGTGTTGACATACCTGAACTGGGTTTTCTGAAGCAAGATTCAGTGCCAGGAAGAGTGAAGGCACTACGACAGGGTATTAAATGCAAGCATGCACAGTCCCAGGCATACTTACGCAGCCTATGCTGAAGTCCATACTGCTGCATCTTCACTGTGGTATTGGCATGAACTAGATGGGCTTGGGTGGGATTCCACCTGCTTCTGATTACAGTGTAGATCTATCTGCCACTTGGCATCTGTGCTATTAAAAATCCAGAAGTTCCTGGAAATGGGCACAGGTCAAAACATTTCAAATAGAAGACAAACTGGATCAAATCTCTGGCTGCAAATCTCTCATTTATGAGTGGTGGTTTCAGGGAATTAAAAAATTTCAAGTATTTTCCTTTAATTTTTGCTTTGTTGTAGTGGGGACAGGCTATGGAAATGTCAAAATATCATGGAGGAGGCACGCTTTCACCATGGAAGAATAAAAGGTGTCATAATATTTCTAGGAGAAGGTGGTTGCATAATACTCTGTAAACTTTCAACAGTTTGACTGTACTCCTCTACTTTTACTGTATCTGAAAGATCTGAGGTGGTGAACGTATTCCATTAAGTTAGAGTTACATTTTCCTAGTTAATATTTCCATGTTGTAGTCATGATGTTAGGACATTGCTTTAATTTCATGTTAATAGCCCGCAATATGGGGAGCAAAGTTAAGGAATATTAAATTCCAGGATCATGCTGTAACCCCCGGAGTGCAGTATCTCATTAACTGCAATTAGTGGGCCCACTAGAGCCACCACTTGAATTTTTTTAAGTCTCCAACGTTAGAGGCATGCTGTAATACTGATAGGTGACTTTTTTCTGATCTACTCCTTCAGTCAGACACCCATGTGTCTGCGGCTCATCGATTATGAACAAGGTCAGTAGAGGGGGGAAGTGCTCGAAATGGCAGGGAACATTTCCTTTGTATTGTTGTAGAGCATTACAGGAGGCCTAATTTAAATGCAGTTTTTCTAGTTTTATATTAGATATTTGTTACTCATCCTTGCCCTGCTCTTCTGATCTTTTAATACAGATGTTTCTTGAAGCCCTCTGTCCTGGTTTTGGCAGTAATGGTGTTAATTTTCCTCTCAGTAGCCGGTGTGTTTTGGATTTCGGATGTGAAGGATGTTGATAAACACACTGATGAGTTATTGTTAATGAGACCAAGGACACTGTCTGGCTTTCCAAGTCTCGCTAATGTGCAGGTGCAGGAAGCTGTGAGAGAGACAGACAGAATAATTGACCCAAACTGGCCAAAGAGAGTATTCCATGCTGTAAACATCATGCTCAGTGTATAAGTGGGGGTTGCCCACGGCGGGGACATCTATTTTTTTTCCATTTTTTCATCTCATCTCATCTCTCTCTCTTGCTCACTGGCATCGTTCCCTCTACCTTGCTGGCTCGCTTTCGCTCCTTTTCTTGCTGCTCAGTTTCGTTTCTGTGATCGCTGCTTGGCATGGGCTTTATCGATCATGGGGACATCGAGTGGTGAGAAATTGTGCATTATTCATTTTGTATATATTAATATCCTTATATTCTGTTATTATTGTAGTTTTCCTTTGTTATTCTAGTAAACTGTCTCCATCTCAACCCACAAGTTTTCCTTTCTTCACAAATTTTCTCCCCCGTCCCACTGGGGAGGGGGAGAGTGAGTGAGAAATTGTGTGGTGACTTGGGGCTAAACCACCACACTCTCAAAAGCCTATTTCTTAGCCAGTGCTGCTTTGTCTCTGTATTCCTTTTGCTCCGTGCGTGATTATCACGAGTAAGAAAGATTGGATTCATGTGGCCACTAAAATGAACAGAAATAAACTAAAGCAAAATCTGAGTGGATCAAGACAGATCTGCTGGCTTTTCCCTTCTATGAAAGGAGAACACAGAGGAGGAAAGAGCAAAGAAGAGTGAAGACTGCCTTCACACTTGGATCTAATCCTTTTCAGGAAACCCTCATTCTCAGTCTTCATACAGGACTGGCCAAATCTGTCAGATCCTAGGAGGGTTATAATCTGGGAGAATGAGGTTAGATAGTGTTGTGATAGAGAAAAGCGGACGTCTCAAACACTACTTGATAAAATAGAGCTCAGATAATGGCTTTGCCTAAATTAGTTACAGAAAATAGATTGATAATCTGAACCACTTCTTTCTTTTTATTAAAATTAGCAATGCCCTGCTTTGTTCACTATTTGCAGTGTCCTGATGTTCGATTCATACTTCCGTCTATAGCTAACTTTTATGAAGACTTCATAAAAAGACAGCATATTAATTCAGAGATGTTCAATATTGATCAATATTCATTGCAAAGCTTTAGTCAGATTTTTTGTCTAGTCCTGAATCAAGCACTAAGTCTAATACTGATTTCATGCCAGTGTAAATTAGGACCAACTCTGTAGGTGGTCAGGTGCGATACGTCTGTTCAAAAGCACTGTAAGCAAGATTGATCTTAGTGGCTGTGAATTTTGGGAAGTTTGTCTTCATAGCATAGCTGAAACTTTTATGACTGTGACTTGTCTTCATCCTTGAGTTTCTCTTAACAGCCCTGCATGTGAGAAACATTGGTAGAGCTCTCGGCAGAGCCTTCCCTGCCTGGTGACATTAAGAAGTCCTTGACACAGTAAGGCAGGATCTGGTCCTGGAAACACAAAAGCATTACCTTAGTTTCAGGACTGGTAAATCAGCATCTGGTACTGGCAGCCCTTACTGAGAGAGGCTCCCTCAAGCATTTCTCATTTGACTAGAGTGGAGAAGTGTACACTGTATTAAATTTGGCATGCAAGACAAGATATACTCCAACTTTAAAAATAACAGCAATGCCTCTGCATCAAGTGCTTTGAGACTTGGATTATACACTTGGCAGCTTTGTGTTTGTTTTTCTCTCCTAGGTAGCAGTGACAAATCACTGAGTTAAAAACATGCCCAAGTAGGAATGAAAGGTGTTCTACCTCCTGATCTCTCTCCTTGGTGTGCTCTGTATTACGAAGGAACTTCTACATGTGACAGGCTAAATGTACGAAAACTGATCAGCCAGTCTCAAAGCAGTGAGCTAAGATTTAATTATGCTTGTTAAGAAAGAAACAAAAGTTTCTAAGATGTGTGGAGAAGTTGCCCACAGCTGATAGGCTATGTTAAATATCAGTGTCACAGTCAGCTTTGGGTTGTCTTCCTCAAATTAACAAAAGCTGATGGGTGGGCTGCTGTAATGAGAAGAAATGTGAGATGTGCGTATGTAGGGTCCCAAATATGTGAATGGCACAAAGGGGCTGTGGCTGTGCTGTCTGTCACTGGAAAGTGGTGGAAGCTGAGTCTCACCAGGCTGTCAAACTGAGGATGAGGAGCATCATATCCTGCATCCCATTGGGTCCCACAGGTTGAGTCCTCACACTCCCTGTGCCTGTTAGGAGTTCATTCAAATTCCTGAAACTTTCAGAGGCTGCAGGAGCAGCCAGGGAAAAGAAAAACAGTATCTAAATATAGAAGAAATTAAAGCAGTATATAAATATTGGAAATGGTGTACATTCCTGGCTCTAGCCTGCAGGAAGTGGCTGAGTGCCGCTGAAAACTGTGGAAAGCCAGGACACTACTGCTCTCTTCTCTACATCTCTACGGGGAATCTCAGCATAACCTTTAGTGTGTGATCTCCTAAATGCAAATGATGTTCATAGCAATTATTTCAAGGTTTTTCTCTCCCTCCTACTGCCAGCTAGAATTAATGGCACAGCAGCAGAACAAGCAAGCGCTGCATAGAAGTGTCCAAGAATGTGCGCCATAAATGTACAGTGCCAGCTTGCACCTCACCCTGCCATAATTTCACAAGCAGAGTGCCCTTTTGGAGCTAAACCCTACACTTTATCTTTTTGTTAAGACTGCCCCCTTCTCAGCCCATTTCCTGCACCCCAGTGCATACCCTCTGGACTCTCATACTGGGCCTTGCTGCCATACCAGTAATTCTCCTTGTTTTTTTTCTTCATTGAATTCCTTCCAGAGAGCCTAGGAGCATGCAGCCACCAGGCCTGGGCAGCAACAGGGAAGTCTTTCCACAGAACAGCAGGCTACCACTCAGCTGAAAGGGGGGATTATAGGATTCTTAGGTTGGGCGGAAAAAGAGTAATGTGTAAAGTGTGAGGTAGCATTACCTGCCTCTGTTCATCAGCAGCCAGGCTCACTCTCAGCCCCATGCTCTTATGGCAGCATTCAGAGCTTTCTGAAGCTCTAATGGTGCTGTTAGCACTTACTCCACTGCTGGCTGGCTAGGAGCCATTATCATTCGCTGGCTTTTACATTCTGTCATTAAAGTAGCATTTTTAATATACAGGTAGTTCTTTTCACCAATCTAGACAACACTGGAAGCAAAAATACATTAAATAAATCTATTAAGCATGAATTATTGCTCTAACTCTGCTAAGATAAGTATGCTTTAAAGTGGTAAACTGATAAAAGATTAAGGAAAAGACGGCTTTAAAAATTACCTTTTTCAAAGATGTTTTCTTATCCAGACTTTTGTTTTGCTTTAGCCAGTCCATATTTTAGCATAGTATTTTGGCCTACCCTCCATCACACAGTGCCTTACTGCAGTGTCAGAACCAAATCATGATAATCAGCAGTTGTACTGGCTGTTCACTGTTGCCATCTTAGAGCAGTTCACAGCTCCCTCTGCTCATGCAAAACAAAAATGATGTCGATAAAGAAGATGTGGAGTAGGGGTGGGTGTTAGGAAAGGATCTAGAAGAGCTGGCTGAGATCACAGGCCAATGGGCTGGACAAAGTGCGAGCACATAGTCTGTAACATTTACCACTCCCAAAGACATTATGGTCTTAGCAGACAAGCGAGACAAAGGAATTACGATTATCTCCACTTTACAGATGGAGAAATGAGTTAGTAAGAGATTAACTGGCTTCTCCAAGGTCACTCAGGGAGCCTGACAAGCGTGGGACTAGGACCTAGATTTTCTGAGTTCCTAAGGAAAGATCAATCTCTAAGAAATAGTGTCTGAAGCTATGTTTCTTAATAAAAGAATTTCTTATTAAAACGTTACAAAAGTAAAAATGCAATTTCTTTACCTTTCAGTTTGATTAATGGATTCTTCACAACACAACAATAAAGCAAGTTCCTGTTATAATATAGAGTATTTGAATCATTTTTTTTCAAAAAGTAATGATGGGAAAAAAAACTTTTATTTGATTAATTCCAGGTAGATTTTGTTTTCTCTTTTTTTTTGGCCCATAACTTCTAGATATCAAATAGATATATTTTAAAGTGCTAGGATTTGGCACGATGGTGAGCCACCTAGCAAGAGACCACCCTTTATAGGTAATATAATAGTAGAACAAATTGAGTTTCCAGACCTTAATCCTCTAAGAAAAGCTGAAACCAGAGGGGAAAACTTCCACAGTGTTACTCAGTTGGTTCACCCTATTTGATTGCCAGTCAGTACATGAACCCTATTTTAGAAGTGATGTGATTTCTATCTAAAATAAGCTGTTTACAGTGTTCTATGGGTTATTACTGTTTGAATGCTAGTTTCTAAAGTTCTTGAAAGAAGTCTACATTAAAGCAACATTCAGAAGATTGTAGGATTGTTTTGTATTCTCTCTGAAATGGAATGTGATTTCATCTACATCAGGCTGATTTATACGGAGTAATTTTGTTGTTTTGCTTTTGAGCATTTTATGAACTCCCAGAGAGATTATTGACCCCTGCTTAAAAAGTTTGTGATGAGAAGATATACCAATAGTAGTCCTATTGTTAGTGATAATGACCATAATGGGCATAAATTCAGCTGTTCTTTTTAGGAGATGAAATATTTTCTTTACTCTTTTATAGGCGTAAGTGGAGCTTAAAAGCAGAGATATGGGGTGGGGGGCCAGTGTCAGGATTTTTCTGCGAGTTCCCTTCCAATGTAATACTCCAAGTGTACAACATCTGCAGAAAACAGGATCACAACTGATCGGGGATGCTCAGTGAAGAACAACCAGTGAGGAATCTAATTAATTAATATAAGGATTAATTTTTAATTATTGTGTCAGAGGTTTATGTACTCATTTGTTAAAACAGGGGCAAAATTACTAACACTTTCCTTATAACATGGAGCACCTTCAGGACCGCATCTTTACTGTCCATGGGAAATGAGCGTGTGGTTAAAGTGGAACATAATGTAAGCAGAACAGCAGATTTTCTGTACCAAAGCCTGAGCCATTTGGGCTTGCCCTGTGCAATACAGAACTGTGTGGGGGTACTGAAACGGGCACAGAGGTCTGTCTTCATTAGCTCTGTACCCAGGATAACTAGACTGAATGAAGAGCATGCAGAAGGGGACTACTGACCACAGTCAATGGTTTTTGTGGCCTGAGCAAGCATTTCTGCCTTGCTGCTCTTTACAGTTTGCTTTCATTATAAGAAGTCATAGAATCATAGAATTATTTAGGTTGGAAAAGACCTTTAGGATCATAGAGTCCAACCACAAACCTAACACTACCAAGTCCACCACTAAACCATGTCCCTAAGCATGATGTCTGCACATCTTTTAAATACTTCCAGGGATGGTGACTCAAGCATGTCCCTGGGCAGCCTGTTCCAATGTCTGATAAGCTGCAAGGCCTTGAACCTGTCATTTTGCTTTAGATGCAAAGATAGTCACTTTGTCACTTAACTTAATGATCATTTGACTTAAACGTGACATTTGGAAGCTAGGCTATGTAGTCTTATATAGTTAGGGCTCAGAGGTGGGCCCTTAATGCAAGTTCTTACCTCTCTCTGCTCAAATCTAAATCACTAAGTAACACATTCACATGCCTGAAGTCAGGCAGCGGGAACTTGTTGTGCACTGTGGACAAAAACTGGGAAATCTCCATTTGCAATGAGTCCTGCGTCACCTGAGTCACCACCTCCAGTTTCGGTTCTCGCTAGTGAATGTATTTTGAAGATTCAAAGGCACCCTGCACTCAGACTGCTCTGTGGGATAGCATGCAGTAGCATATAGTTTGTACTGACTCTCCAAATTCTTTCCCTGAGGAAAGAAGAAGTAGTGGAAAGGAATACCTAATACCCAATCTAAACCTCCCCTGGCACAACTTGAGTCTATTTCCTCTCGTCCTACCCCTAGTTACTTGGGACAAGAGACTGACACTCACGCTGCTACAACTTCCTTTCAGGTAGTTGCAGAGAGCGATAAGGTCTCCCCTGAGCCTCCTTTTCTCCAGACTAAACAACCCCAGTTCCCTCAGCCGCTTCTCCTAAGACTTGTTCTCTAGACCCTTTAGCAGCTTTGTTCCTCTTCTTTGGACACACTCCAGCACCTCAGTGTCTGTCTTGTAGTGAAGGGCCCAAAAGTCAGCATATATGCTCAGAGACTGGTCACAAGTCCCTGAAGAGAAGAGCTGCAAGGCCTTGAACCTGTCATTCTGCTTTAGATGCAAAGATAGTCACTTTGTCACTTAACTTAATGATCATTTGACTTAAACGTGACATTTGGAAGCTAGGCTATGTAGTCTTATATAATTAGGGCTCAGAGGTGGGCCCTTAATGCAAGTTCTTACCTCTCTCTGCTCAAATCTAAATCACTAAGTAACACATTCACATGCCTGAAGTCAGGCAGCGGGAACTTGTTGTGCACTGTGGACAAAAACTGGGAAATCTCCATTTGCAATGAGTCCTGGTACAAGGTACGTGCCTTTGATATGTGCCTCTGGTATGTGCCATCCAACTGAGCCACTTAAACCTGTGCTTGGTTGCCCCCATGGTCAATGGAAGAAGAGTTCTCTCCAGAACACAGCTCAGAAAATGACCTTGTCTTGTAAGCTCTAAATTACCACCTAGAGCATCTGTTTCCCTTTACCAGCTATGGAGACAAGAGTGACTGGCTTTGTAACTTCAGTGTCTGAAAGTAGGTGTTGTGGGCATTCCCTAAACAGATGGAAAGAAGACACCAATGTGGCTGCAGTATGGGCTGTCTGTATTCCCATATAGGCCATTTTTATAGCTTTGTGACAGAACATGGGCTTGAGAGAAGCATTATTGCAAGTTTTTTTCTCCTGTACTAATGTAAGGTGTATCAGAATAGTTGTGACACTATTTTGTAAAACTAAAAAGAACACTAGTCAAAAAGACTGCATGTTTCTAAGATCATCACATGTAGATTAAAGGCTCGTCTCTTACGCAATGACTTATGTATGCCTATCATCTCTTCTGCACAGCAGGGCTGGTGTATAGGCTTCATGAGATGCAGAAGGATGACAGAAATACATAAGTGTTTTGATTTACCTATAGTCTTCCCTCCTCTATTCCTAATCTAGGACTTGGTGTTTTTATGATCTGTTGTATGTTGTGTGTCTGATTTAAAATAATTATTTTGAAAGTCATTCTTGTGATTCCACTTTTTTATGTTTCAGCACTCATGTGTTGATATGTTAGAATTAGTTATGTCTTTTATTAGCTCAGCAGTGCTTTGCTTCTCTAAATATAATTCAAGACCTGTAATTTTCTTTATCCTTGGTGGGATTAATCTCTTTATACATTTTTTACTTGTGTTCTTTTTGGGTAATGGGAACATTCTGAAATTTATATATGACATATTTCTTGGTTTTTTTCTTTGGTGTAGCATATCACCTGTATTAGGCGGTAGCCTATATTAGGCTGTTATTTGTTCGTTAAAGTTTATAGAGCAATCCTGCATTTCATGTATTTTCTCTTCATGTATTTCTTATATAGGCACACACGTGCGCACACACTTGGAATTGTGAACTTCAAGGGCTCAGTCCTAAAGGCAACGAATTCAACTGTAATTGCTTTTTTTGTTTTTTTTCTTATGTTCTTTTTTCTCAGTTTTTCTTTTATGCCTGTTGTCTTTTGTAATTTGGCTTTAAGGACATTTTTCATATAGGTTTGGCAAATATGTTCCATGTACAACATTGCTGTGGAGTTCCTTCATTTCTATTTCTACACTTTTGTTCTGTAATACTGTAATTTGATTATCTGTCCATCTATTTTACTTTTAAGTTTCTGGATGCATAGTGTTAGGGCTTGACTCTTACCTTACGTAACGTTGGTATAAGCAAAGAGCAGGCCTCCAGCTGCACTAAGTTTTTCCAAACTTTCACCTCTTTTTGGACTTAAAGGGTAGCCCAAGAATTGGGCTGATTACACAAATTTTTCCCGCTGCCTTTATTACTACATATCTAATCCAGGACATTTACAAAGAATAGCTAGTAAGCACTAGACATAAATCTCAGCTGTGTGAGAGGAATCTTAACTTGAGATGCCCCTCCAACATCATGTGTTGAGTTCCCCTGGGTCTTTACTGGGTCACCTGAGTCACCACCTCCAGTTTCGGTTCTCGCTAGTGAATGTATTTTGAAGATTCAAAGGCACCCTGCACTCAGACTGCTCTGTGGGATAGCATGCAGTAGCATATAGTTTGTACTGACTCTCCAAATTCTTTCCCTGAGGAAAGAAGAAGTAGTGGAAAGGAAGCAAAGTAGATCTTGGGTAGTAAGGATACCCTGAAGGGAAGTAGGATTGCTAACATTTGAAAAAATAACTGCCCAGCAGTCACACACACATGAAAAAAAAAACAAACAAGAAAACAAATTAGGCCAATTAGAGCCATCCTTCCTGGAACAGGAGCCATCAAGATGCTGCTGATGATGTGGGGAACTGGCTGCTACCAGGGCAGCTCCAACTGGGGGCAAAACAATCCATGTCCCAGCAGTGACAAATGAGAGGCAGAACAAGAGCTCCCTAGTGCTGCCGCTGTATCATCAACCCTTCTTTTCCACAACAGCCACTCATACGGATGAGTGGATGAGGCTTTGCATCCATGGCTACTCATCTCTACCCACCAACCCGAAGGCCAGTTGGTGCTAATCATAAATAAGGGGCCTGTAGTACTCTGTAGTACAGTTCTTGTGGCTTGACATACAGTTCTTCCCCCTGATTTTGTTATCTTTAACAGCTATATGATGAGGGTAATTTATACAAGTGAATCATCTTTTCTGCATAATAAGAGGGAGAGGTCTATAGCTCAAGTAAGCATTATGTGAGTTACTGTAATTCATTTTAAAATAGGACTTGATAAAAACAAGGTATCATATGTGACATTTACTACAAGAGCGTGAATAAACAGAAAGCCAGAAGGAATGGTAGGATGCATCAGGGATTTCTCCACCACTGCAGGGGCAGTTGAGTAGCTGATTTATCTTATGAAAAGTGTCCAGAGCATTAATGGTAAAATTAGTGTTTTCTAAAGAATATATATGTTGTCAGATGACAACTTCAGAGGGAAGACAAGGCTTTCATTTATGCAGGGTGTTCTGATAATGTAAGCCAACAAAGTTGAACCAGTTAATTTATAAACAGCAGCAAATCTAGATGCATATATTATGCTCTTCTGGATCTACCACTTCCTTGTGTAAGGTCAACTTTCACTTTGAAATAGTCCCTTGTAGTTATTTTTACCATTTACATGCTTCTTAGTTAAAGACCTACATTTTGTGAGCAGCTTTGCTAGTCACTTAGATGTTCATTTCTGTACCTCAGAGGAAATTTTTTATCTCCATTAGTGTCACCTGTATATATATTATGGTGATGGCTTACATAAATACTAGATAAATACATAGATCACTGGGTACTGTGCAGCAAACAGGAAGGAATATTCCACACGCAAATTTACCCTGAAATAGGAAAATTGGTTTTAATATGGATCTTACCTTACTTTGGTGCATGTGCATATGTAATCCAGACCTAAAGGACTTTCAGGTATATTATCTAAAGAGAAAACAAACAAACAAACAAACAGGATAAAAGAAAGAGAGTTCTATTAGTCTCTTTTTTCAAACAGGAATTTTAAAAAATTAAAATATATGGAAGAATTGGACCTCTAGTGAGGTTTCTAGATCTCTACCCAGGGACCCTAATCACAAGACTTCCTTCCTCCTCAAACATAATTATTACTATTTCCATCGCATATACTTCAGAAAGTTTTTCTTGTTTCCACATGAAATACTAATTTTCTAACCCTGAACTTTCCTTTTAAGCAAAATCAATGAAAAGCTATTGTTGCTTTTACGGATGCCAGGAAGAATTATTACCATCATAGGCAACAATAAAAAAGATATTTTCACCCTCGGTAGATTGAATTACTGAGAAATAACCTTATAATTACTGTATAAAACACCCTGTTTTAACATTGTTTTTAATATCCATAAAGTTTCTGATTTATTTTTCACAAGCCAGCATCAGTGAGCTAAATCCTGCCTTGCT
>JAAGAY010135613.1:0-36583 GCA_011801015.1 Ardeotis arabs | reverse complement strand
TTTTTTTTTTTTTTTTTCCTTCCAGAATGCACTGCATTTATTATTAACATAATAATGGGTGGTGGATGCCCCATCCCTGGAAACATTCAAGGCCAGGTTGGATGAGGCTCTGAGCAACCTGATTTAGTCAAATATGTCCCTGCTCCTGTCCAGGGGGGCTGGACTGGATGACCTTTGAAGGTCCCTTCCAACCCTAACCATTCTATGATTCTACATATGTAGAGATTTCAGTGGGTAACTTGGGTTCTTGTTTACATGGTTCTACCAAGGAACAGAACTTGGCATGACGGCTTTGAATCTACCAAGAATAGAAACCCCTTTCTATCTGTAAGTGGTTATTCAGTAATGTTACTGATTAGTCCAGTTATATTTACCCAGAAATATCCTGTTGGCTTAAGGAGAAAAAAAGCTAGACATATTTAGCTTCCTGAAAGGACAAGTCCCAGTAAAAGCTTGTTAGTGTCAACCACACCAGGGGCTCAGTCCTTGCTCCTGTGAGGACTCCACTGTCCAGTATACATGGAAACTTACATATAAGAAAGTTTATCAACAGTGCCCTTTTTTTAAAGCATAAGGACTAATAGCAGATGATTGTACTAAACCAGAGAAGTGTACTTGGTCTCCCTATGTGCTTTATTTTTAAATATGTGTTGATATTAATAAAGACACTAGAACACAAGCAAAACACTTAAGAATGAAAAGCCCAATCCTATTTTATGGTAGTAAAAGTGGGTAAGCAATTAATCTTCGTGCACAGTGGGACTAAGTTGCTGATATTTTCCTGAAGAATTTGAAAAAAAATTCATAAACAGTAAATAAAGCTTGAAGCAACTTGTCACTTTGAAGAAACAGTAGGCTAAATGTCCCAAGATATTAAAAAGTCCAGTAGTAATTCCAACAGGAACATTGTGGGTTTGGTTTTGTTTTGCTTTGTTTTTTAAGTATCTTTTTTTTTATTGCTGTCCTCAGCCATGAGCCTGAGCAAGGGCTGAGCACCCGTAAGTGAGGCTGAATAGGAACGGTCCCAAGCAAAGAGGAAACTGCCTGGGCTGCTTTCATACTCCTACCTGTGAGAAATTGCTTAGTAGGCTGACCCCTTCTAGAGCACGAAGGGGGGGTCATGTTGGCTTTGAAATTCTGCATCTGCTCCTCTCCACGCTGAATTCGCCTCCCCCTCGAGAGCAAACTCGTATGTCAGGTTTGCTGACGGGCAGGCTCTTGCCGTACCCTCTGCGCGCTCCCCTACCCCTGCAGCGAGACGGCACCGGCTCCGTGCCCGCCCGGGGGGGCTCGGCCAGGCTCTGCCTCTGCTCACAGCTCCGCCTCGCTCGTCCCGAGCCGAAGGGCTCCAGGGGCAGGGCTGGGGGGACTGCCCCCCTCGCACGGCCCCGGTTCGGCAGCCGGCCCCGCGGCGCTCGGGCTTTTTGCCGCCGCGCGTGGTGTACGGGCACCTCGCCGCCCCGAGCCCCAGCCGGGGCCTGCAGGGCTGGGGGAGGGTCCTCCTCCCGCCTCCCCAAACCTGGGGCGGTGCCCTGGCCCTTTAGTAGCCCCGGCGGGGCGCGGGGCGGCCGGCAGCAGCGGACCATGACCGGGGTGGTTCGGGCCGCGGCGCTGCTGAGTGCGCGGGGGGCGGTGGAGCCTGAAGCCCCTGTTATCCTGGTCTCCACGCGGGGGCTGCGCGTCCCCCTCGGCCGCTCCGTCTCGCTGGACCCGACGGCGGACCTGGTGCTGCGGGTGCGGCCAGGGGACAGGTGCGCCGTGGCGGTGCTGCGGAGCGGGCCGGGCCCGCGGCGCCCTGCATCCCCCGCGCTTCCCCTGCGCCTTCGCCCGCGGGCAGGTCACCTCCAGCCACTTCGGGGCCGGCAGCCCCGGCCGGTACCGCCTGCGCCTCCAGCTCCGCTAGGACTCGCCCCGCCGGACCCTGGTCGTGCCTTTCGCGCCGGAGGTGGAGGTGCTGTTCCAGCAGCCGAGCCTGCTCAGCCACCACCTGCCCCTGCCCGTGGAGAAGCTGCGGGGGCTCAGCGCTCCCCTGGACGGCAAAGTGCTGGGCTTCCCCGAGGGCGAGCCCGGCCGGCGCTGCCGCCTCACCCTGCTGCGGCTGCTGGCACGGAGCCCTGCCCGCCTACGGGCGGCTGCTGCACGCCGAGGGGCGGCCCCTGCCCGCCGGATACAGCGGGGATCGGCTACCAGCACACGGCGGCCACCGCCTCCCCGGGCCGGGACTGCATCCCGGCGATGGTGTCGGTGCTGCCTGCCGCCGGCCCGGAGGAGCGGGAGTACTTCCAGGTGCTGGTGCGGATCCGTGAAGGGGCTGACAACATGCCGCCCAAGCCCAGCTTCCTGGCGCTGATGATGATGGAGGTGGACCAGTTTGCGCTCACTGCCCTTAACCTGGACATGCTGGCTGCTGAGGACCTGGAGACCCCCCTGGATCTCCTAGTCTTCAATCTCACCTCCTCCAGGCCTAGTGACCCTCAGCAGCAAGGCTTCCTGCTCAGCACTGATGATCCCAGCCACCCCCTCGCTACCTTCTTACAACAGGAGGCGAGGGAGCTGAAAATTGCCTACCAGCCCCCTACCCTGGATTCAGACCAGGAGCAGCTTTTCCAGGAGGAAATGGAAGTGCTGGACTCTCATGGCCCCTCCTCAGAGTCTTTTGCTTTCATGATCCTGGTAAAGCCCATGAACACATTGGCTCCCGTGGCCACTGTCAGTCGTGTGGCTGGCCCACAGCTGATTCTGAGGGCCAGTCAAGGCCCCTGTCTGGCAACTTGGAGATCAGTGATGAGGACAATCTGAAAGAGGTGAACGTCTGGGTCACACGGGGTCTGCGACGTGGGAAGCTCAAGGTACTGGGTATACCGCAAGTACTTCGCTGCTGCAGAGCTAGCAGCAGGGCAGGTGATTTACCAGCACGATGGCAGTGAGCACAGCTACAGTGACAACATTGTTTTCCGCATGGCAGACAGGCAGTACCAGGTCGAATTTCTGTACCCCGTCATCATTGCTCCTGATGACGACCAGCCACCACTGCTGAATGCAAATACGGGGCTCAGGTCAACCACCACAAGGTGGCATATCGACCACCGTATCAGGAGCTGGGGATCACACCACGGGTGGCTCAGCTCACATTTCCTGTAGAGGACTCAGCTGGCAATTCTCTACAAGGTACATTTACTCTCTTCCTGCAAGCAGTGGACAACCAGCCACCTCAGATCACCAATACAGGCTTCACTGTGCTTGAGGGAAACAGTTTCCTGTTGGATGCCACAGATGAGGACACGTCTGCAGACCAGATTGTCTTCACTGTAACTCGAGCTCCGGAGCGTGGGCATCTTTGTTATCTGGAGGAGGGTATGATGGTGCGAGGAGAATCTTTCCTGCTAGATGATATTGCTGCTGGGCACATCTCCTACAAGCACGGTGGCGATGAGTTTGCCAGTGATTTTTATCACTTGGAAGTGAGTGATAGAGTCCACCATGTGCCAATCACAGTCAAGATTGCTGTGCATCCTGTGGATCATGAAAACCCAAGTATCGCTCTCCCTGGTGGTCACAGGCAGGTGGGAGCTGCCATTGATATCCTGGAAAAGGGTGCTACTGAAATTACAATGTCACTTATCCAGGGTACAGATGAGGACATAGATGACTTGGTGCTGACCTTCATTGTGCAGGATCCACCCAAGCTGGGCGACATCCCTGTGGATGGAGTGCGATCAGAAAAGTTTACCGAGCAAGACCTCATCAATGGAGCAGTAGCCTACGCTCACACTAGCGGAGAGATTGGCTTGAAAAAGAGGTATGATTCCTTCAGTCTCACCATTTCTGATACCTCTAGCGAATGGGTGGTGGGAGGCAGCACAGTACAAAGGGTGCATGTGGCTGTAACTATATTGCCTGTGGACAGTGTTGCACCTGAAGTGATGGTTGCAGCAGAGCCACTCAGTGTCCTTGAGGGAGGGAAGAGTACTCTAGCTCTGGATCAGCTGGATGTAGAGGACATAGATACTCCCAGGGATGACATCTTGTGTATTGTCACAGTTCAGTCCACTTCAGGATATTTGGAGAATGTCTCTCCAGCCCCAGGGTCTGAGAAGTCTAGAGCTGGTACTGCTATTAGTGCTTTTGCCATCAAAGATGTTCGTCTGGGCCAAGTCAATTATGTGCAGAGCATCCACAAAGAGGTGGAGCCTGTGGAGGATAGATTCACTTTCCGGTGCTCTGATGGTGTTAACTTCTTACCTCACCAGTTCTTCCCCATTGTCATCATCCCCACCAACAATGAAAAGCCAGAGCTGTTTGTGCGTGAATTCATCGTGCTTGAGGGGATGAGCCTGGATCATCCTCAATGGAGCTGATGCAGACCAGACATGCCTCCAGATGAACTGCGTTTTGTTATTGCTGTCCCTCCTGAGCATGGGCAGATTGTGCAGCAGCTGTCCACAGGCCCTGTGCCTGTTCACAGCTTCACCCTGGAGGAGATCCAGGAGGCTTCCAGTGTTGTATATGAACATGATGACTCAGAGACAAAAGAAGATAGCTTCCAAATTCAGCTGACTGATGGACACCACACAGTGGAGCAGAATGTGCCAATTATGGTGATCCTCCTGGTAGATGATGAGACTCCCAGGATGGCAATCAACAACGGTCTGGAAGTAGAGATTGGCAAGTCAAAGGTCATCTCTAGTCACGACCTTAAAGCTACAGACATCGATTCAGAGGACAAGAGCCTTGTTTATGTCATCCGTCTGGCACCTGTGCAGGGTTTCTTGCAGCATCTGAACAGAGAAGAGGAAGTGCTGTGCAACATCACACAAGGCACAAACTTCACACAAGGTGATTTAGAGCAGGGTTTTATCCATTATGTTCATACTGGCCTGCATGGAGTGCATGATCTGATTAAATTTGATGTTACTGATGATATTAATGCCTTGATAGACAGGTACTTCTATATTACCATTGGTAGCATTGATATGGTCTTCCCTGAGGTGATCAACAAGGGTGTGGCTCTGAAAGAAGGTGGAAAGGTGACACTCACAACTGATCTGTGCAGCACAAGTGATGTTAACAGTCCTGACGAAAACTTGCATTTCAGTGTCACACGATCACCAGCCCAGGGCCATCTAGAGAACTCAGACAGTCCTGGAGGACCCGTTACTTCCTTTACTCAACTCCAACTTGCTGGCAACAAGATTTACTACATTCACACTGCAGAGGATGAGGCAAAGATGGACAGTTTTGAGTTTGAAGTGACAGATGCGTATAACCCAGTCTTCCGTACCTTCAGGGTCTCCATCACAGATGTGGACAATAAAAAGCCAATTCTAACTATTGGTGATCTGGTTGTTGAGGAAGGGGAGACCAGACTGATCACTCCTTTTGAGCTGACCATGGAAGACAGGGATACACCTGACCATTTACTCCTGTTTAGAGTCACTCAGGTTCCAGTTGCATGGCCAAATTCTGTACAACAACAGCTACCCAGTCACCAGCTTTACCAAACAAGACTTGAATGAGAATCTTATCAGCTACAGACATGATGGTACAGAAACCAGCCAGGATAGTTTCTCCTTTTTTGTTACTGATGGGACCCACACGAACTTTTATGTTTTCCCTGACACTAGCAAGGAGATCGACCAACCCCAGATGATGAGGATTCAGATCGGTTCATTGGACAATAGAGTGCCACAGTTAAGGGTGAACAAGGGTGCCCCTACTCTGAGGAGACTTCCAGCTGGGCACCTAGGCTTCCTGATTGCTAGTAAGGTGCTAAAGGCGGAGGATCAAGACAGTCCACGCAAGCTGTTGAAATACAAAATAACAGATGGACCAGAGCATGGCTTCATCATTAATACTGGCCTTGGAAATGAGAGCATTAGAACATTTATGCAAGGTTGGTGCTGATGGTTGTATTTGCTTATAAACATTGCACTCAGTGAGCTGTTATTTTGTGCTATATTTTTTGAGTCTTTGTTTCAGGGGATTTCAAAAGCAATGTCTTTAAAACTAAGAAGTATATGCAAGTGATCAGAATTATAATACAACCATTTTAGAAATGAAACTTTGTTTTACCTATGAAGACAAAATAGAAAAGTTGTGTTGTATGTGTGTGCATTAATATGTTTCCTGCTGTGTGTTATATGTACATCTTGCTGTGTACATAGCATGGTACTGCTTATAAAAAGATAAAATCTGAAGTGGTAATTTGCAGATCTCGCACCAATTTCGTTTTGAAGACTGAAGTACCTGTTTGCCTGCCTGGAAATTAAACCAAGGCTCAAAAAATCACTATTGTCTTCAGAGAAGATTGTTTGGAAAGGTGCTTAACATTTCTGCACAGCACTGGAGCAGGTTTTTTTTTGTTTTGTTTTGGGTTTGGTTTTTTTTTTTATTAAAAAAAAAAAAGCTGAGAACACTCAGTATAGCCTCAGTAGTTTGGGTGACATTTTGTGTGATTCTGTTCCTCAGAAAAAGCTCAGTAGGTAGGAATGC
The DNA here is from genome assembly GCA_011801015.1 of Ardeotis arabs. Lineage (NCBI taxonomy): Eukaryota > Metazoa > Chordata > Aves > Otidiformes > Otididae > Ardeotis > Ardeotis arabs. The sequence goes on along the minus strand of JAAGAY010135613.1, from coordinate 30,091 downwards.
CTCCTTTAGGTCTGCTCCACCCAACCTGTGCAGAGGGAAGAGCCTCAGAGGATGGTGGGACACAGTGCCAGCAGCTAGACTCTCTGTAAATGTCCCTGTGCTCCAGCTGATCTTAGGGAGTTTGCTGGGTTTGGTTAGGACTTTGATTCATCTGTTCTGGATAGAATAGCACGTTGAAAAATTTCACAAGGAAACTTCCAGCCTAGACTTTGCCTACCTCCAGTGTACTTTGACTGTCAGCAGGGGGGGCAACTTTTACCAAAATTCTCATTAGACACTATAATAGGATTAGAGGTCTCCATTATTTTAATGTACTCAGGTATGTTACCTTGCTTTTGCAAGATAAAACAATCTGGGGAGAGAAAAAGGCTTTATCTCCATTTTAAATGTTTATCTATAACTTCCAGACAGGTTGTAGCTTTAAATTATGATAACACAATTTATTTTTAAAAGTATGCCAAGCTACAGTGTTGTGAAAAATCATTTGCCATTCATTCGAGAATGTTTCATACATTTTCAGCTGACAGAAAGCACCCAAATCTGCCATGCTGGAGCAAGAGCAACTGGTAACCCCAGGGAAATAAGTCTTTTAATAGATCAGAACTAGCCCTTGAACAGCTTAATGCTGAATGGAGTATAAGGAACATTTAGGTATATCCCAAACGTTTTTACATCAAATGAAATTATTGTTTATTTAACTAAAATACAAGCAGAAGACTTCTCTGAAGTCTTCATATTTGTAAAATGTGGCACAGGGTAATACACCTGTGATTTTAGGGTAATAGAAATATCTTGATGGTTTTCCCCTTTTCTCTGGAAATATCAAATCAAAATTTTATTGACTTTTAGACGTGTTTGTGATTTGTTTAATACATTCTCATATTCACTCCCAATGTATCTGCAGCAGTTTTGTGTGTCACAGAAGAGACTGAAAAACTGATTAAAGTTAAATTGGTCTTTAAAAAATGGGCAGATCTTTACTCCCAATAGATTCAAATTAGTTATAGCAAAGTAATTCTTCCTAATATGCTGAAACAAAGATCTGATTATAGTATTTAAAACCAGATATTTATGGTAAAACTATATCACACTGTCTTTTTGCCATTGTTCTTTAAGCTAATAACTAAATTTGTTATGTTGCTGAGTATAGACCAGTGTAATAAGCCATGCCACATTATACAAGTTTGGTTGCTGAAGTGCTTTATCCACAAATTAGACAACTTATTAGTAAGCAATCAAATAGTAAAGGTAGAATGAACTATATCCTATATTCTGTAGTAAAATTCTATGATGATTCATCTAGTGTATCCTTCTCTTAGCTGATATTGATGAAATGAGGATCAGCTACATCCTGAAGGGAAGCGATAATGCTACCAATGACATCTTCTATTTCTCCATTGAAGACAATGGTAAGATTAAGATGCTTAAGTATACGTATCTTAGAATTACACTATCTGGAAGGTTGTTCACATTAAATAAACAAGTCATCTGTTATTTCTTTAATATGTAAAAGTGATATTAACACATAGGAACACAAATCAGGATACTTTATTCATTTTAATGTATAAAGTCACGATTAATGCAAACTGCTATATCAAGCTATGAACCCTTACTGGGATATGCTGCTGTCACAGTGCTGTTTGTTCAGGTGCCTTTATGAGGACAGCTGGCAGTGACAGTCAGTCCCTTGTGGTCGGCTGTGCATGTTATGAAAGTTCAACCATGCAAGGTTGGAGCATTAATGGTTTTGGAATCATGGCCAGCCACTGAATCAAAAGAGAAAATTAATGCTAACCCTTGCTAAATAAGGAGAGTTCAGTTGGTCTAGATCATGGCTGAGAGCCTGGCGAAATGCGAAGACAGGCGGGTTAAGTCCATTTTGCTCCTTATACCAAAGCACAGCCTTGTTTTGCATAGATTGTTATTGTTTCAAAGGCTTTGGTGGACCAGGGGTTATTTATATCAACTGATCTGTGTATATTGCAACTTTTTTGCATATTGCTTTGATGACTCTTGTTTAAAAACATGTTTTGTTCTGTTTGTGTATTGTTTTTTTTCCTGTAGACTGCAATATTTTTCTCCAGTCATGCACATGAATTAAGTTCACTGAGAATTCATCAAAATTTTACACAAGTTCCTCTTAATTAAAGGCAGACAGGAAGATTCGTAAAATAAGTTTGCAATTCCATTAAATAACTTCAGTGTAAGAATCTGCCTTCAAAACAATCTCTGTAAACTTCCTGACTAGTTTGATGTAATCCTGAGTGCGTAGAACATGTCAGAATAGCATTTGACAGATAGTTAAATTTGTGATTTCCTAACAGATGTCAATACAAGTCTGAAACACCATTAAAATATTTTGGTCAAAATTGGCAGACTCAATAAAAGGAAACCCACATTGATAGGTACGAGGATCGTCACTGAAAAGCAATAGCTTCTTTGAGTTTGTTAAGGCTTCCTTTCTGCAAACCAGAAAACATATATCTTGATCTCTTGAAAACCAGTTACTACATTCTATCTATAATCAGTCTGTTCCTGTTCTTGTAGCAATATAAATCATTGTAGTTTTATGTTCACTGTTTGCTATAAACCAATCCAGCCACAGATAAGTAGGTGCCCGAGAAGTATGTGTTCTCTTATGGATTAAGAACTATCCCGCACTTTGGTTACCTGAGACGTTTTGATGAGCTGTGATGAACCCCGTTCATTTTATGACTTGAAGATGAACGTGAGCACTGTGAATATGACTTCCAGTGTTTTCCTTATCCCATCTGTAGGGCAATGCTTTCTGTTTTCGGGCAGTGCACTGAGGGTATCTGTTATCAAAACAATGAAATGTGACTTGTTTGTTTTCAGTTGTCCAAGAAGTAATTGAATGTTTGGAGCCAGTCATTTGATATTGTCACTTTGCTCATATATGAAAGATTGTGTAGCTTAAGGGACTTTAAAAACATTTTCAATATTCAATCAACCACATCTCTGCTTCATTGTGATCCTGTCAGGGGCGTCTCATGTTTACAAATGAAGATGGAACAGTAGGCAGCTGGGAATGTGCACAGTATTCATAGCTTGAAGGAAATTATTTCCTTTCTAGTTAAGGTTTGGGTAAGCAAATAATTTAATTCAGCTGTTGTTATACCTAGCTTCAGGAAGCTGGAAGACCTGTTTCACAAACAGAGAATGCACCAACCCATTCCCCATGGCTGTCACTTTGTATCTTTACAGCTGGAAAGAACTTGTCTTTTAGGACCCAGTAGAGTAATTGGGAGACAAAGCTATGACAGGCTGAAAATGGCTTTTGGTTTGTGCTTCTTCTGGCTATGCTGAAAGAAAAATTGACCAGCTGAGGGAGATGGCAAAAACAAACTAGATTTCACAAGCCAATTATTTTCTACCTCTTTTTCAAGTAGTGTCCAACCAATGCAATTAAAATCAAATGGGGCTATTAATTTAAGAAAGATTGGAGATGAGTTCTTTGTCTGTTTTTTATTACATTTCACTTAGCATATAGGAGAAGGTGTTGTGAACCTCTACCTGTGTTTCTTACAAACATCTTATTTTGCTGTCACCTAATCAGTATACAAGTTCTTCACTGATCGTGGCATGGCTAACTGGGGTGATATAATAATGATGAGAAACAATGGGGAAAAAGGAATGGCGTGACTGAACAGATAGTCATTCTTATTCCTTATACACCCAGGGACACAAAGGGAGTCAGTGACTAGATGTTTTCATTAACAGTGCTTTCAGTCCCTGCTAAATGGAGTGATTCTTTCAGCTAGATTACTTCATCATCTGCCTATTCTAGATATTAACAAACAGAGTAAGAAAAGCGATGGCAATAAATGTGCTCAGCTATGCTTACAACGAAAGTATGTACTGACTGAAGGGTTGTTGTATACTGGTGTGGCTGGCACAACTACAGGAAGAGTTCGTGGCTACAGGAAGGTGTGCTGAGAGAGTAACATCTGGAAATTCACTTAAAACTTGTTTGGTGTGGGAAAGAAGGTTGAAAAGTCAATGCTGTCATTACTACTGTAGCACAAGGAAATGCTTTTTAGATAAATTCTGTCTGGATTAGTATTTTGATGGCTTTGGTGCTCAGAAATACATTAAACGTATTCCCTCAGGGGCATTTATCTCCCAAGGGAAGTACCTGAAATGAGACACAACTGTAATAACTGTTGTACAACTCAGGAAAAAATACCTAAAGGCCCAGCAGGAGGAGAGAATGTACGCTGCTCTAGTATGGTTTTTAACTGCTTCAGCAACACTCAAGAACGAGCCTGCTATTTTGCATGTTCTTACTTCTAAAATCCTCTTCAGAGCATTTGATTTTGCATCAGTACAAAGGAAACTGAGCAATAAAGTGCGCGTGTGTGTGTCTACTGAATGTGAGGAGAAAATGCAGGCATTTTTCTCTGTCTTGTCGCTTCCCCTTGCACAAGCACAATCAGGTGCTTCCAGAGAGAAGTTTCACCCTTTAATGGGAGAGTACACCTTTTGAATGATAGCATTTTGTCTGACCTGAGGGTAGTAAAGATTCCTTTAGATTCTTTATCTGGATAACTACTTGTTCTGCTATTTAAGGGAGCTGCTGGGAAACCTTTGTCAGTGATATGTGTGGGGGAGAATGGCTGGCAGCTTTCAGAAAAGTCAATCCCTCTAACCTGAGGAAACTGTTCCCATTCCTACTATTAAATGAAGATTTGGGCAGAAGTACTAGAATTTTAACCTACTAATTATTGGTGCATGCTGGCAGCTCCAAATTGTGCGTGTTCAGTGTTGAGCCTGCCGATCAAATGTTGGCACAAACTGAATACAAAGTAGGTAACGTTCAACTGGCTTTCATGATTTATTCCTGGGGCGAGTATACAGATAGCATAATGTTAAGTTTGTTCAATGGAGCAATAACATGCAGTAAACCTGTAGTGGTTATTTTTTATTTTACCATATTCGATTTTGGAACTATTTGTTATTTTCCCTTGCTGATTTTCATGTTAAGATCGACTTAGACTTGGTTAGTCCAATGCCTCTCCACTTGGTTTATGTTCAGTGATATTTTTTGTGAGTAACTCCTTTATTTACCTGCAAAGTTCACCTTTTTTATATTGTAGTTTTTAGTACACTTAACCTTTTGACACTTCTGTCATTGCTGCCCTCTAGACCTTGTTTTCAATTGCTGCTGCCAAAAGAATAATGAGAGCTTGCTGATACTGAAAGTTACAATGTTCTGCTGATGTGAACTTTGTGGGACTACTTCAGGCCTCTTTCAAACTTTGTGTGGAATGCGATTATAAAACTTAGAATTCCCTTTGGATAAAGGAATCCTTCTGAAATGCACTAAAGGGTATTTGCAGTCGATAAAATATTAAAGAAAATCTTGTCTTATGTACCTCTAGCTACTAAAAAACAGCTCTGTAGAAATAAATATTTAGAATATGATCTAAAGTGTGAATTTGTTCTGTGCATTTTGCTCGATGTAGTCACAGATCCACAGGCTGAAAATCTGACCCTGCTAAAGTTAGCGAGAGCTTTGCTATTAATTCTAATTGGGCTGAGATTTCACTCAGAGGCCTCCTCACCTGTATTTGATTGGTGTTTCTGCAAATAAATTGCATGGGGGAGATGTGGTTGGGTGAAACCCCTAAGGAAAACCTGGCAGTTCTCTGGTAGTATGTGATTTTTCCACCTTTGTTCTTAGCTTTTGCTTTCCAGAGACTAAGACTGTTCAGCCAGGGAGCTGATCCCAGCTTCCCTAAGGCTGATATAAGGAGCCTCAGCCTTTTATCTTTAAGCTTGTTTTTCTAGGCAAGGAGTAAGACTCCTTAATTCTGAATGACCTGTCAGGTTTTTGATTGACACTGGCATCTAAGAAGGTACAAGAATACGGACTTTTGTAATTCTGTGAGCTACATAGTTTTTGCAGATTCTAATACGATATTATAGTAAGTCACATGCTTGCTTATAAAATCTAGAAATCTTACAATATCTGGTCACTTAAGAATAGGTATTCTTGTTAATGCACAATGTGCAAGTGAAAAATTAATCTCTTGGCAGAATTAAATGGTGTTTTGCATTTTGCTTTTGTAACACAAACTGAAATACGACAATTCCAGCAGGTTGTTAGCAATTTTTGGTTTGAATTTGATCACCCAAACTGGCAGAATGTAGTTGCTGGTCAGACTTAATATCTGGTGAGTTTTGTGCATGTTAATGACTGTATTTATCTAACACAAATGTCTACTCTTACATGTAGTTTAGATTTCTTCTAATTTTGCTAATGATTTTACAAATCAACTTTGTGTTACCATATACAAGTCAGTGTACCATCCTCCTGCAGAATAATTCTCCTTTTTAGTTAGCAGGTTTTGTCTATCTCCTCACATCCACAAATCTGAAAATAGTTGCAAAAGATGTTGCAGTGGTATAATTTCACCACTTTCAGACCCTCACTGAGGAGGCAAAGAATTTTCAACTGATGAGCCATTTTCAAGTAGCCTTAAAACAAACCCAAAGCTACACTTCTGCCAAGTTAAATAGAGTTTTTAAGGATTTTATAAAACCTTTTTATTTTTAACAAAGTTTGAAAACATTAGTCAGCAAAGATGGACGAGTTCTTACGCAACAAATCTTGTCAAATAACTTGCCCCGCAGGAATCTTTTGAATTCGATGGGAAAATGCCTTCCATTTTTAATTTGTTTGTTGTCGTGCTCTAATTTGTTTGTTGTCGTGCTTGACGGCACTGAATGATGTATTTTACCTGTGTTGACCTTAACAATGACAAGTCATTAGGTGGGGAGGTTTAATTTTGATACAACTGTTTGCAAAGGTATTATGTTTCTGCTGAAAGGAGAGAACCTGAGCAATTGTGGAATGAAAACATTGAAGTGTTTCTGACATGGCTTTGATTCATCCCTTCATCTATTACTCTTTCAAGATATGCACTGTACAGTGTTTTCAGTTTTAAAGCCAGATTTGCCAAATTAATGAAGTTACACACCTGAAGACAAGGCTTTATCTATTTATTTTTTATTTTGTTTTATTTCAATCCTGCTCTCTGAGGTGTTGGATACCATTTCTGCTAATGCAACATTTTAATTTTTGTTATTGTATAATATAGGACAATTGTTCTAGAATAGAGGAACTGGATGATGTTATTGTTTGTAAGATCCAAGAAGTAATTGTTCCACTTGGTGCTAATAAGTTCCCTACTACACTTGTTGTACAAATTTTGTCTGAATTTATGAAGAATTAGAAAAACTGGATAAACTGTCTTGAGGGAGGAAATTAATCACCAGAGATCTAGAAAACTTGACCAGTAAGGAAAGACTAAAGGATTTGGTACTGTTCACTCTGGAGTAGAGGAAACAGAGAAAGGATATGGCATTTGTTAATACAGATAAGAGGAAGAGAATGAAGTGTTCTTCTTTACTGCTATGGTTAGCAAAGTTTACTTTTAACACCCTGTATAATGTGAGATGCCTGGAAGAGAATAGTTAAATTACAGGACACAAGAAAATCTTAATTCACAAGTTTGTCTGTTTTGCCTCCCCACTGTGTATAGGAACATTATTGACATCTTGAGGCACTTGATGGGCCTGAGAGTCAGAAAGACGCAGAGACTAATGATCATCCCTATTTGAACATTTTCAGTTTCATTTTCCTCTCTGTTCCCTGATACTACTAGGTTCTATCATTAATCCTTGCCACCTTGAATTACCACTGCAACAAGGTTTTATGTCCCTCCCTTCCCAAACCATGTTTCTGTCAGTCTCCTTTCCATTATTTACTTCCTGAAGTTGCTTGACTCCTCTCTTCTTCCCTCACCAATCCACCTTTGCAGCCTTCTGTTAGTTGCCTGCTATGATGTCTTCTGTGGTGTTTAGAAAAAACAAACAAACAAACAAACCAAACAGGTATGTTGAAACTGGACATTTATCCTGTAAGTTCTTCAAACCAGATGTTTTCACCTGAATCCACTGGGCCATTTGCTCTCTTCTGCTATGTTTACCAGCTAATTTTTCTCACTTATTTTACCAAACCCAGAAGTTTCTTCTTTGAACTGACACATTCAAGCCCAAATATGTAGGCTTGATTTTTAGATTAAAAGTATAAATAAGTAAAAGGAAAAGCCATAACTTTCCATGCTAATACATCCTTGGTGAGGATGTGTGTTTACAAAAGCTCGAGTAGTCTAGCTTCACCTTTGGGCTACAAGTTCTTCTCGTGACAGTGCTAGATGGAACAGTTGTTTATCACTCTTGGTTTTTCTCCTACAAGTAATACTTCTACTCTGCAGTCCAAGTACTTTTTGGTTTTTCTTTTGAGCTTTTGAAGTCCAGTCAGAATCCAAACTGGTACCTCTGCATGTGGTGCTACTTTCATATGTAAATCTAGACAGCTAGAGCTGTCAGGTTTCTTGCCACAGCATTATTTTACACAATTTAGATTTCTATATGTACTTCACTCCTAATATGAAAAACTTTTCAATGAGGCAGTAATTATTTTTGTGTCCCTTTTGCCGTCTACCTCACTTTCTCAAAGTCTTTTTTAACTGTAGAAAGCAGAACTGCGTGCCGAGTTCTGATTCTTAGTAATGTAGAACAGTAAAATAACTTTGAAGCTCCTAATTGCTGTTCTCCCCTTCATAAAACAGCAGGTTCTCCAGCTTCAGTATTGCAGTGGAAGATTATATAGTATTTATATATTTTTCTGCTTTGCATATTAGATCCTTTTCAGAAATACGGCTTTCTAGGACAAGGTGTCTCATTCCATACATACTACCTACTTTGTATGTTGATAAGATCCACAAAGATTTCTGTAAAATTTTGCAGTTGGAGGTATTGAAATGTGGGGTTTGTTTTAATAACAAACATTTTGTTTCTCTTCATATTTTTGGTTCTGTGTCCTAATGACAGGAGATAAAATATGTATACAGTCCTGCTTTCTTGCATCTGGGTAACATTGGGGAAAGCAACTACAAAATATAACAGAAGATTTTTTCATATACTTTAGAGAGCAAACAAGATACTTGATTAAAATTTCATTGCTGGTTCTTTACAGTTAATATGTTGTTGCAAGTTTATATAGCATTACTGTGCCAAGCAAAATGTCGGATAATTTTTTTTTTTTTTATAACTACCACAAAGATTATTAGAGTTTCAGGCTTCATAAGTAGATTATTTTCCTGATGGCTACCAAAGAATCTAAGAAGGATGTGGGTTCTGCAAATACAGTCCCACTTAAAATGATACTTAACACTTGTTTAAAGCATGGCTTCAAGACTATCATGGCTTCATGTGCTCTCCATGTGTTTCTCTCAACACCTACATACACTCAAGGAAATAGGACTGTAGTAATTTTTTTCCCTCCATTTTATGCAGTCTTAGAGCATGTACACGGAGTTACTACGGATCAGCTCTCATGTTACTGCCATAACTTGCTCAAGTGTTGAAGGCTTTTGATCTGCCCGTGTCCCCCAGTCACACTCCTTTAATGGACTTGACTGCAGAAAATTCAGCAGGTCTGTTTTACTCTTCTCATTGGCTGGTTGGTTCAGTGCTTGCAAGAGAAGGGTTCACCAAGAATGATAAAACCCTTAAAGCAAAACCTCCCTTTTCTTCCAACTTGTCAAATCCAGAATACCTTGCCTACACCAGAACATAATTTTTCTTAGTGCTCTTATTTTTAGTGTAAGTCTTTTTCTCTGTCCTTTTAGCCATAAGACAAAATTTAAAAGAACATGAGAGAGAGCAGGAATGAGAAAGAAGGAAAATTATATTAAAGGAGTCTATGGGATGGCTGTCTCTTACAATTAATCTATGGATATTGATTAGAATTTCTTCATATCTCAGTCTGTTTACATCTTCATTTGACAATTTTAGCCTGAGAGATTTAAAAGATTAATATTAATAGAGATTTAGGAACTTTTATGACTTAATGTTGAAACTAAACTGTCTTTAGACCTTTTTTTTGTTACATTTATGCGTTTGCCTGCCTTTCCCATTACCAATGAGTTAATGTTCCGTAGACGTTTTGTTGTAACTGTAACATGAGATAATAGAATTCTTTGCTTGAATGTATGTGGGCAAACAGGCATGCACATGTGTTAGTCTCTGATGTATTCAGTCTGTTGTTATGAGATATGTAAAACACATCAGGAAGGTTTTTGTATATCAGGCACTTGGCATATTTGTCATGGCTTCAAAACGGTAATAGAAGTTGAATGGCAACTAAAGCAAAACGCAGTTACCCCAGTCAGCAGATAAGATCTTGCTGATGGCATGGTAAGATTTTTCTTTTTAGGAGAGCTGATGTAGGTCAACTTCTTGGATTATAAATTTTGTTTCTTTTTGTTTGCTTACCTAACATCTTTTGTAGTATTTGATTTCAGTTCTTCCCAAAAATACTGAGTAAATATTTCTCAAATCACTCAAGGAGGATTGTTTTCCGGAACAGGACATACTTAAAGGATGTAATTTTCTAGTGCTGCTGAAATTGATGACTTCATGGTCCATGATGTTCTTCCTGAAAACCTGACGTGTCTTGGGCAGTCTTCTGTCCTCCTCTGGTTATTTCAAATCTCAGGCTTTTTTCTTCTACTTGTCTTTTAGCAATTCCTCTTTACCTCATTACTTTTTTTATATATCCTGTATCAGTAAGCTCTACAGAAATAAATTAAACTACTGTGTATGTGTTCAGGGTTCATATGATTTGTCTTTCTAATGTCTTTGACAGCATAAGTAGGTAATTTTCTTTAAAGTATTATTAAAAGGAAAATATTTCTGTTTCGAAAGTATTATCAGTGATGGGAATTTTAAGCATGAGGGTTAAATGTGTGTTCAAAATAGCGTGAAATGGCTCCTAGTTTAACCTCTTGTAATTAGAGGGGCAGAGATTCCTCTGTAATTCCCTTAACATCTGGTAAATCATCTGAATACATAAATGGTCAATTAGGAATTGAAGTATAGTTTCAAAGGGCAAAATCTGAATCTAGAAGGTATTTATAGAGCTAATGAACTTAAAAATGTATTTTAATGTGCTTTTCTATTGGGTATTGATCATGCCATTTGCATGTGTGATATGTTCAGGGAAATGGAGTTATGCCTTTCTCTATCACTGTCCAGAAGTTAGGGGAAGAAAAAAGAACATATAAACCTATTCCATATAATATGCTTGTCTCGGAACACAAATTTATTTGTTCTGTACAACATGCATCTCCTATAGTATTCAAAATGTTTTTAGAATACTATGGGATTCAGTTTCAGATGTTTGGAACTCAAGCTGAATTATGCAAAATGGAAACTGAAACAGTGACAAGTTGCAAACTTGTTATTTGGTTTCACCTAAATTTTCTTGAAGTTCATTGTCAGTATCAGCACAGAGCTTTTCAATATTAACCTCTTTGATATCTGAGTCTACTGTTTTCCATTTGTTTCAGCCTGTTATCAGTTCTTAGAAGTCAGCTATTCTGAAACACTAGAAAATGCATTTGAGAATTGTTATTCATCTGTAAAAAATTAAGTGAAGGTACTTTAACGGACAGAATATGCAGACCAGACATTGCTCCAAAGCAGTATCTTCCAAAGGAGATTATAAGGGGTTGTGTCCCAAGAGGCAAGTCTCTGAGTCTCCAGAAATCATGAGGGGCATAGCTGCCGCATTGATAGCACTCATCTTGATGAAGATGGTCCCAGATTCTCCCTTGTTAGCTTCATCTTCCTTGTGGAGAAAGGAACGAGCCATTGTGCTCTTTGTGAGGCAGGGCCTTAGGTCTTGTCCCAGCTGGCTGACCATTGCTGGGATGGGGAGGAAGAGTGCAGGATTTTCTACTTCTAAAGCTGTGACCAGGAAAATACTTCCTAGGGTATTTGACTTCTCACATGTCATTTGAACTTAACTGGCACCAGTGATGAGACCAAACTTCCCAAGTTCAGCTGCGTTCCTGTGCCTTCCTCTGGCTTGTGCCCTTCTTACTCAGTGTGTATTTCACTTTGTTATGCAGGAAATGGCTCCACAGGTCAGCAACGATCACATTAGCCTTATCTAGGAAAGAAATATCTCTGAAGTTAGGCAGCTGCTTTTCCTGATGTTATAGAGGTTTATGACATTTCTTTGTGATTGCAGGTAAGAAAATAATAATACAATCTTATAATTTCTAGATGGCAAAGCTCTTCCTCACTTCTCAAAGATACTGTCTGTTGTTCAGCCTCAGCCTCTATCTGGTATGGCACTTTGAGAAGCCTTCCCTGTAGTGTCAGCTGTATTGCCTAGTTGTGACATGTTGATGTAATTTGTGGAGTTACGAAGGCCATAACTTCCAAGGACAACCATCATGCTTATGAACCCTGCAGATTCAAATTATGGATCAGTCAGCTGCCTATTGCTGGAACATTTTAAAGGTCAAACTATAGCATAAATCTCTTGCACTGATCCTTGATTTACATCACCTCTAGGGTCTCACTGGGAAGCCTCAACTTCTTCAGGGACCTGAAATGCCAATGCATTAAAGCACGTTGCAAAAGATTATTGATTCAGGAGAGGAACTTAATTTATTATTAAAGCTACAGTGTGCATTATGAATAAGTGATTTTTATCTCATGTTAGCACACATGGAAAGTTACCTTTTGGAAAATGTAGAGGCTTTCTGTTTATAATGAAAGCTCTGCACTTCTGAGTTACGATTAGCATAAGATAATTGCATCCTTTGTGTGTTGAACGTGTGTTGTCAGTCATGATGTTATTTTTGCACAGAGGATCATAAACTTTGTAGTATATCTTTCCTCTCTACTTAATTTGATGGTTATGAAATATCACATTTTGTCACTGACCATGTAACGGCATAACTGAAACTATATTTTGTTCAGGATGGCGTATGCAGGAGTATTGGATGGAATTAATGTGTTCATTGATCTTTCCTCTTGTTTTCTCCTGAAGAAGCCATAGCTATTCAAAGAATTGTTCTCTGAGACAGGGACTGCATTTGTAACTGTTTGATGAGTGCTATTTGAAGAACAAACACATGAAAAACAGCATTTTTTGAGATTGTCATGTATTTCCACTCAGCTGTATATATCTGTCTCCATCACTTTGATCTTGTCCCAGCATAGTGAACAAATTAACCTTCTTCATGTAATCAGGCAGTTCAAACGATAACAGTCTACCTTCAAAATCAGGCCTATTGTTCACTTGAAAGAACTGTAGAGTTTTCTTCCAATCCAGGTAGTAAATTTTGAATTTTTTATGTTCTATAAGATGACAACGTGTAGTCAGTTCATCATAGTTATCATGACTGGAACACGCAGCTATACCTTTTATTAAATTTGGTCAATGTGAGGCATCAGATAACAATAGTAAAGAAAGTTATTGTTGTTACATGCTAGCACAGTCATAGGCAGTAACTGAGCTGTTGACAAGGAGACTGCAAGTTCCACTGATAGCCTTTACTTCTAGCCTGTCACTGACAGGTTAGAGATTCCTTTTAGATTCACTTCATCCTAGCAAAAGGCCTAAGGGATCATTTAAGACCAGATGCAAATATTTTCTCTGCTGAGTAATGTAGTTTCAAGAGTAGAAGAGTAAACAGAAGTTTAAAGAGTATTTTTAAAAACCAATGTGTACCACTTAATCTGTCTGCAGTTACTTGATTAGGTTGTGATCTTTTCTGTAGATTCAAGGATAAGCGTAAAGGAAATACTTGCCAAATCAGTACATCCATAGGTAGAAGACAGAATTCTTCTCCTTTGTGAGTAGAAGTGAGTGAGGTTGTATTCAGAAGCTTTCACTTCTGTTTTGGGTACCTGCTTTACCTTCCTTTATGCAGGCTTTCCTAGAGAATGTCATGGCCAACTGTGAAAACATGAGCACCTTTCATGGTGCCCTGTGCTTCTCTTTATTGTCTGCAAAATGTAATTATATCAAAAAAAGATAATTTTCCTGAAACACAACAAGCACACTTCTTCGGGCAACCCAGCTGGCACTCTCTCTTGAGGATATCAAAAGACAGGGTGTATGGGCAAGCAGCCTTCATGTATGAAGAAATCAAGACTGTCGTGTAGTTACAGGGGCAGAAAAAGAAAAAGGGAGGCAGAGGCAGTCATAACTTCTTGTAATGCTGATCCATCTTAGAGGAATACTGATTTCTGTAAGGTTCTTGGAGAGGGAAGGCCTCTGAAGCATGAAAGACACGTATCTTGGGTTTCTGTCGTACCTCTTGGCACCTCTTCAGAATTTAGACAGGTGCATATGGAGCCTGGTGATCAGTCTTTTTACTTTCATTTATGATTTGTTACTTCCTGTATTAATTTCCCTTGGCTACACTGTACTACCATCCACAAAGCATGTTTATCATAACTGCCCTTTCGAAAGCTTACAGTGGAATCTGTAAGGCACTTCTAGTCTGATGATAACAGGTCATTGTTAAAAATCATATTTTGTTTATTGTTCTTGTGATATTTTGGCAATTTGGCAAATCATTTGTATAGGTAATCAGACATGACAGCTTGCAAATGGATTGATGGGTGTTTGAAACAACTGATCCTGAGGAAGCCTAAATTAGATCAGATGTATTAGGTTGGATTAGGATCAAAGCCCAGACAGACTATAAATATATGCAAGATGATGACTGGGTAAGGAAATTTCTAATGAAGAATTTATCACATAAGTTTTGCTGGTTTATCAGTTCAAATGGTTTGCAGAATTCTTGAATGTGTTTGCTATTGTGAAGCTCTGGTAGAATTCTCTGGTAAAACAGTCTTTAGTGTATGGATAGCTTGTAAACTGAGTACTGCTCAATTTAGACTGTCTAATTAAATGAACTGGTTGATGTTGCTGCTTCTACAGTGGCAGATTGTTTCTGTAATTAACCTAAATGTGGAAATGAAGATGATTCCTTGGAATATAGTTTTTGATATAATTAATAAAAAAAAAAAAGTGGTGGTGGTGGAAGAACAAATTCCCACAGTTACCATCACTTCTTTCAGGCCAAATACAGTCCAGAATAGCAGAGACTTTAGTATTAGCTTTACCTACAAACATTTTTCTATGAATACTCATTGCTTTCTGCAGACAGTGTACTTCCTTAGTAGACTTCTGCGTAATAAAAATCCAAGAACTGTCTAGAGCAATGAATGACAAGGAAATTTTTTCAGTTCCTTTTTTTGATGAAGATATTTTCTGGCGCAGAGATGGTTAGCTAAAAATTCATTTTTCTGCTTGTTCAAATTAATGTGAAAAGTGACTGAAGAGCTCACATTTAACTTCCCTCAGGGGCATGTTCCACGTTTTAAATGTTTTGTTGTTGTTAACTTCACTGTTCTGTCTGTCCTTTTTCTCTTTCCCTTTTTTTTTTTTTCCTCAGAGTCTTTCCAGACAAAGACACTTCTTGAAATAATAGCTAGCAAACTCCTGTTTTCCATCTGTCTTGTATATATCTTTGTTGGACCACAGGCCTGATTTCAGGGTGGTTTATTGTAGTTTGAGCTGCCTGGTTACATAAAGAAGATTAAGTTGTTCATCAATTAAATGAGGAGTAGGAGTTAGGCTTAACTCATAACAAGCAGGATCTGTATGACTATGTATGTGGATGACCTCTAATAAATTTTGTTGTATCTCTGTAATGATATGAAGTTGCTCTTGGGAACAACTGGGGATTCCTTGGATGGTGGTAAGGAGTGTCTTTGTGCCTTCCTGGCACACATCCTTCTACAGCAGCTCTGTCACAGTCCTTGCCCCATCTCCCCTTCTTGAACCCTCCACTTTTAAATTTTTCATCTCTTTCTAAAAAGGGGAATGTTTCTAAATAGAATGTGTCATGGCTACACTGCAGTTATCTATGACTGAGGCTGTTGGAAAAAGACAAAAATTAGACAAGCCTATCATACAAAAATTCTTTTCTCTTTATTTTTCTCCTAATTGTACTATCAAATGCAACTTCCCTCTACGAATAAATACAGTTTATTTAGAAGCGCAGTGATAATGGTTTGTTGCAAATACCAAGTTCCCTTCTGCCAGAACAAAAATTCTTGGGCTTCTCGTGAACTCCTATACTTGAAAACATTTACAGTCTCTGGAGCAGTAGTAAGTTTGTTTGAGAGCTGCTTTTGCTGTCTGATCTGTTGCAGTGTGTTCGTATGTCGGAACTGGGAAGGCCTAGTTGATGGAAAACACCTTCCCAACCACGCAGGCTAAACCATGTTCTTCCATGCTAATATTTACAGCAAATTGGAGCATGGCTTTTGTGTTCCACTGAGCTACACTGACATGGATGAACAGTGTGTTGTGATGACTTCCACTGGATAAATAGTTTTAGTATAGAATCATGTGCAGCAAATCATGTTATTGTGTGGTTTAAGGACATTTTTTTTTTTTCTCATGAGTTAATGGCTTCTAGAAAGACTGTATAGATGTAGTGTAAATTAAAAGTTTTAGCAGAAGGGTACAATACTTGATTTAGGTGGAGGATGATTGGGTCTGGATAAAGATTGTTAATTCATGATAAAAACAAGCCAAAGCAAAACAACCCAAAGCAAAGCAACTAAGGCAAAGAATATGAGTAAAAAGACTGGAGTCACAAATTAAAAAAATGTTCTTTCGTGATTGAGAATATGGCAGCAGATTTTTTTTTTTTTTAATAGAATGCATGTAGTTTTTGTTATATCAACAATACACTGCAACTCTCCTGGAGTGGGAGTGGGGACAGGTGGGCAAGCAAAGGCAAAGGTATGGACTTTTGATCTCCTGCTGTGCAGGCTCGCCTCATGTTTCACTGTAGGCGCTGGCTCATCGTTCTCAAATTACAAATCTTTCAGTTAACTTCCAGGTCTCTTGGAATTCGAGAGGATGAAAAGATTAAATCTTTGTAATTGGGTTAGATTTAAAAGCAAAAGACAAGGTGATTCAACCTGTGCACACCAGACCTCCACTACAAGCTGCAGTAATGAAAGTAGCTCCCATGAAATATGAACAACAGTGTGCCTGTTCCTTTAACCCCCCCATACAATCACATCAAACAGCAAAAAAACTCTTGAGTATAAGCAGCTTTATGTAGATTCATTAAGGTCTCAAAATTTCTTGATGATAACTTAAATCAGGCATGAACTGTAAAAGACCTATTAGATACTAATTTAAAGGCCATGTAAAAAGCTTGACTATGACACATTACCACTGGTTTAGATTTGTGCACTCAGAATGATCAGGTGTACTTTTTTGTTAGCTAATTTTTTTCTCTTTGTAAGTTCAGTGCTCTTTTCCAACACTTACCATTTTTTCCTATTTTTTACTTGGCACATGCTTAAAGAAAGTGTGATACTATACAACAGCCACTTTTGACACGTATTCTGCACTTTATATTAGATATATTTTAAAGTGATTTTATAACTTGCTTACTTTTTTTTTATTTGTTTGTTCTTCAGAATCAACTCTAAGGTCTTCTGAAATGCTGGCATGTCCTTAAAATCGAATTTATATTATAATCAGATTAAGGTATTTGGGAGACCAGAATGGTGCATTTCTTTAGAAAGCATTTCACCAATAATTCGGTGTTTCTCTAGATATTCCTTTAAGTCAGATATAAGTAGCTGCTTAGACTAGACCAAGGAAGATAACTTTTTCCTGAAAAAGGGTTTTTTTTCTAGGTTGATAGCCTATGCTGTTGTGTGAGCTCTTGAGACATTCAGGAGGGGAAAATCTACTAATTACATCAAAAGTAAAGACAAAGAACTAGTCCTTTTTTACATCATCTAATTTTGCAATATGTGCTTACAGTCTTAATTTTATAAAAACTATTGCTAGAATTTAAAAAAAAAAAAAACCAACAAATAAACCCCAAAACAAAACAGTAAATCCATTTCTGAATTTTCTGTCTGAGGTTATTGCTGGCTATTTATTTATTTGTTTGAATTTTCTTGGAAAATATTTTTGTGCGAACAAAGTTTTCTTGAGTCTACTAATGTGGTTGCCTGCTGCTTGTCTGAGTAGCGTGTTAGACCTTCTGTGCTTGCCAGCAAAGAAGGAAGATAAAAGAAGATTAGAGATTAGTGGCAGCTGTTTTAGCTGATCTGCTCAGAACAGCCACTTCTGAGCCAGAATGTTTGGTCGTTATAAATACCAGACTATATATATATATATAAAAATATATATATATATATATATATAAAATACCAGACTATATATATATAAAATACCAGACTATATATATATATATATTCTATTTTCTCCTTACAATACAGCCTGATATTGTGGTACATGCAAACAAAACCCCACCAAAGAAACAAAAATGACTGAAACCCTTTCTAAGTGCAGCTATGTAAATACAGGGAAAAATGAGATTTCTAGGGCAGGGACGAGTGTTGTGTTGCTTTGTTGATTTTTTCTTTTTTTTTTTTTTTCTTTAATTTCTTGGAGCATGACTTCTGAAAAAAATAACTCCTTGAGCCATAGTATAAGATTAATTTTATCCGAAATAAAGGCAAAAAGAAAAACTGACTAGTTCTCAACAAAGTCTACATTTTCTCACCTACTATCTGTCTCCTGCCCAAAAATTTGTGAAGATTTTGGGGTGGAGGTGGATGAGTGCCCATTTGTGATTTTACCACCCTTTAATTTTTTAGCTAAAGTTACAAATTAATTTAGGTTTTCCCCTCCCTTTCATCTCCCTTTTTAAGTTTTTCAGCATTTGGAACTATTTCCCTTTCATACATATGTGTATTTACTTTCTTTTTCTGAGCTGATGGGTTTTGTTCGTTCTTCTTTCTGTGCTTCTCCAGCTTTTCATTTCTTTTTGACTATTTATTCCCCTTAACTATTTTCTGTCTTTCTGATCCCTTTCAGTAAACTTTGGCTATCCAGCAAATCAAAGCCAACTGCAAATATGCTGGCATCCACAGAGCAACTGTTGTAAAGAAAAATAACTTCACTTGAAGGAATTGATAGAAACACTGCCAGCCACCCAAGCTGGTGACAGTCTGAGATGGTGGTCAGATGGACATTTTACCAGACCAAAAAGAAAGTGTCCTGCCATTTGGGTTATTAATGTACTATTTTTTACTAATTTAGAACTGCTGAATTTATATTTATGCTGTCTGTGAAGGTTAGAGAAAGAAAATGTATGTATCATAGCGTGCAGGACCCATGTGCCAAACACATGGCCAACTTTTACCTCCTTGGATTAATCTTGTCTTTTTCCCCAAGAACTAATAACACTTGGCATGACATCAACCCTTGCTTAGGGGTAATAAAACCAAGAAAGCAGTAACAAGGATAGTATTTTTAGGAAACACTGAAAATGGAAGGCTCTCTTTTATGAAACTCGAGAGGTTTTTTATGACATTTTCTTTGACAAGAGAAAAACAGTTCTGGCTTTACTAGATTTATGAAGCTGATGTTATGAAACATTCCTTGAAGGCCTCCATTTTTGGCCAGGAAAAGGCTGATGGACTGTTTAGTGGAAGAGTTAGGGGCCTTAATAATTACAACGTCTTGTTGGAGTACTTCCATTTGTCATAACCATAGAACTGCAACCATCTAATTTCATACTAGCCCATTATTAAGATACGATTTGTTGTCATTGTCAGTGTTCTCTGTTTCTCTGAAAACTGTAAATGGAAAATACTTAATATGAATGCTTAATTTTTCCAGCAATTCCCCCTGAATGTATATTCTTCCTAAAAATTGCAAAATGGGAAGCTGCAAGATTTTACAGCTTCTGATACATACGCAAGTAATCTAATTAATTTGTTGTTTAGTTAGAAAATAGGTATATTTACGCATATATTGGGAGCACAATTTAAAGAATAAAGTTATTCTGTTTGTTAATTTTGAAGTAGAATTACTAAATCCTCAACATAAAAATGAATTCCTTAAGACTACACTTTATTATCTCTTAAAAGCTACAGAAAATGTATTACCCTGGAAATTTAACCACCTCCTGCTCTAGCCCTTTCCTAATTCTGAAATAAGGAATTGGTGAAGAAGTTATGAGGCAGTAAACAAGTGTTGAACCTTGCACTAGCACTGTGCGTAGTACAAGTTCCTCAGCTATCCTGATTTTCACTGAACTTAAGCAGCCCAAGGTTGGGAACCTGCTGTTGGAAGTGCACCTACCAAATGTGATCTCTGTTTGGAAAGGGGAAAAAACTATCAGGGAATATGAATGGGTATTTTGCTACTTGCATATCAAAAGACAGGGCCAAAAGGTGTTCCAGACACTTATCTTCTAGGATGCTGAGCTCTGTGATATTCTCAATAATAGGAAATTATGAGAGTCTAGCTTGAGCCTACTTTAAGCCTATAGAGTGTTTGGAGTCTGCTTTTAGAATCACTTTGTTTAATGAAGGAGTTCACAAAAAGCCAGGTGCTGAGTTCAGTTGGATGTGATATACATACTACTGAGAAGTGACGTGTATCTTTCAGCTCTGTTGCTCTCTGATCTTTCCTAGTGATGATGAAAGCAAAAGACATTTTCTAACAATTCATGGCAGCTGCTTTGTATCGTCAGCTCCAACAGTCAGTCATCAATTCTGTGATACACGCTGTGCTGAGATTGCCAGTGTTGTAGGTGAACATACGCAATATGCTTTTTTTCCCCTCCCAGTGTTTCCCAACAGTTTGTTTTTTCACATGTACTGCACAGCAAGGATAATGATTTGGGGGGTTGTTTTACTTTAGTTTTTCAGGAACATTATGTAATGACTAAACAGTTTGGGCTAGTTATATTGCAGATTAACCTTCCTAAAACCCTTCCTGCCCTGGCAGTAGAAACAGACATTTCCAGAAGAAAATATCTGTGGAATACCTGAAGAATGATGAATTTGTCTTTGCTAAACAGCCATATGTAACGGTGTATTTACCTGCACACGTAAGTGTGTGTTGTATGTATGTAGGAGGGCCTTGCAGTGCGAAGGGACGACAGAGCTGTTGGTATTTGTGACTGGAAACAAGTGTGCAGGTGGTCCCATGGCATCTGGGTTTTAGCTCTGATTAGATCTATATGCCAGTTTGTCAGTAATTTCACGCTTGCAAACTAGGTTTTGACTGCAGTTGTTGGCTAGTAGGAAATTGGTTTATCATTAATTTATTATTGAATTAAAACTTGTTCATGTTGTGAGCCTTTTGTTTGCTTTTGGTTTTAATCTAGCCTTAAATCAGTTTCCCTTTGTTTCCAGTCCTTTGTTTCTAAGCTGGGAAGTCTTTGTTAATTTGGAGCACGCTGTGTTCAGTCTTACTTGTAAAAAATGGGGGGGGAACAAAAAACCTAAACCACTGAACTCTGTCAAGAGATGAAGGCTGTGAAACAAACAGCCCCCAGGAAAGATGTCTAGCAGAAATAGAATGATCATGCTGAATAGCATTTTTTCAGCAGAAATAATGTAATTCCTTGGGATGTTTCTAGGATAAAAATAAGCTTTTCTATAAGGCAGTAGTCACCAAGAAGCACACGTGAATTATGCTTGCAGAGGTCTTTTTCCATCCTACATGCAGCAATAGGGTGTTAGCCAAAGCAGTAGCCAAACAGCTAAACAGAAATTTAAAAAAAATATTTCAGCTGGTAAATAGGTTTAGACTTCAGCTTGCAACTAAGGTGTTTTTTTTCAGAAATCTGTTTTCTTCAGTGCTTTTTTCACAATGTTGTTGAATTACTTGCATTTTTTCTTTGAAGGCATAATTAATTCCAAGTTGTAACTACTTAAAAGGTCTTAAAATTGGTTCCACGCTCATAGGTTTTACGCAGCTGTTACCTCACTAATTACTGGAATTGCTCACAATGTATAATCTAGAGTTGTCTCCAGTTAGCAGGAGAATCCTATGCTGGACTTTGCACTACACTTGAAGAGCCTATGTTAGCTCATTAATGTTAGCAGCATTAAAGCAAATGAAAATTATGTGGTGATTTTGATTAGATGTCAACTGGGCACTAGTAGAGAATTAGATCCTTTAATCCAAAAGTTTCAGTGCTTATTTTATCCACTGCTGAATTAGTTGATCTCATGTCGTCACCCTTCTGTAACAGAAGTACACAGTTAAAGAGCGAAATGTGATTTTTATTTTAAAAGAAAAATGTTAACCAACATAATTTTTAAGAACAACAACAAAAAAGTTAGCAGAATACAATTTTCTTTTTATTAAATTGGCTGTTTCAGTAAGGAGAGGCTTCTTAAATATCTGAAGTACTCGCTTCTGCAAATTTCTGTTCATTATGTGGAAAATAATCAGACAAGTGGAGGACACAGTCTTGTTAGTTCTTGATGTGAGCAACTTTCTTCTTGTCTATACCTTGTTGATTATCCATAAGCAATGAAAATTGTTGTCTGAAATTAGATGTTGTAATCTTGTACGACAAAGCATACTGCATGCAGCATAAGGCCTAATTTTGCTGGAAAAAATAACTAATGAGCTGGCGGCTTATGGCCTCAAGATCAGTTGTTATTTAATTACCTTTGTTGTGTGGAAACAGGGGATTTACCAGATCACGTAAGTGTTACAGAATACTTCTAAAGAGTTCATTTTCCAAAACAGAAGAAAATTACAACATAAATTTTGTTGGCTTTGTATGCTTCAAATAGCATTACATTTGTAATTAGATTTTTTTTTTTTTAGTTTTCCTTGGTGTCATACAAAATAACTACTGGTTTTAATAAATTGTTTTCCTGAAAGCAAAGAATAGAAGCATAGAAGCTTAGTCACAATTTCCATATATTTTTGCACAATCAATCAATATATAATTCATTATATGATATCTTATTTACATGATACTACATGCTGTCTACATTTACTAGGAGATGCTGAATTCAGCTTGTGTTCATGTTCGATGTTGACAGGCATGTACTAGCGTTGTTAAGAGTCAATAATGTGAGACTACGATGTGACACACCTAAAGCTTTCCAAAGAGTTATTTTCACAGCTTAATCCTACTCCTGACAGAAAAAAATCTTTGCAAAAGTAATCTTTGAGAGTTAATAGGTAGCTTAATTAGGGAGCTGGTGAGCTAAGACAGGCTGTGACCCCTGAACTAGCCTCCAGCCTCTTGGAAGATGTGTGCTGTCACCTCTGGAAGGTCTGGCAGAATGGACCATTGTAGTTCATGTGATGCACCTCTGTCCCTCATAACAGTGGGTGAAAAAGCAGACTGGCTTTGTCCTGAGGTGATATAAATATACTTAAGCAATGACCTTAGGGAATTCTAATTGTGTTTTGCAAACTATATGTAGTATTGAGGATACTTTTTCTGTGACACAGCAGGGAATGTGTTAAAGAGCCAGCCATTTCAACTGAACTGGGCTTGGATTTCACTGGAGAAGAACTACGTCATAGATGAGAACTCCAAATTTCTGGAGGTGACCATCAGATGCAGAGGATGTCTGCAGGAAACCTCTTTTATCAGTAAGTAAATCTCCAATGTTTGAAACTTCTTGTACCAGAAAAGGCAGCTGTTAAGGAGCTGTTCCAAAGTTGCTTGTTCCTCTGTTTACATAATAAATAGCAAATAATGAGAATAACAATGTTTAGATTTTTTTCCTCAGATGTTGCTACGTTTCATGTTCCAGTGCTGCCACCCAGAAAACTAAGTGAGTGTATATTGGTAGATCTAAGTACAAATCAGTAAAATGAACTTCTGTTTGCCCAGTGTCTTTTTCATGAAGTCTCTTGCCAGAAAACAAAACAGAGGTTGGGATGCTCATCTTTATTTTGGCAGGATAATACATTTTGTAACACATTAACTTTAGCTATAAGTAAACAAGTAAGTTCTTGAAGTAGCTGGTCTCTGCTGGATGACAATATTTGCTTTGCACAACACTATATATGTGGCTGTTATCTGAGTATAAACTAAATCAGGCATTTAAAACCTAAGAAGCTGTGAAATAGAAAAACTGTAGGAATTTAGAAATTAAATCATTTAGGAATTATTTCATACTCCGCAGCCTTCAGAAGCTCTTTGCTAGCATCAGATTCTCCAACAAACATGTAGGCCATTGACTTGAGAGGGATTAATCATTCGTAGCTGGGAAGGCAAAGTGACTCATAATTGCTGGTGTTGAACCTTAATAAAAAGTTGTTCATATATTTGAACTAATGCTGGATTGAAACCCAAAGGCAGTAATGAATTTCAAAACCCAATGGTGAGTTACAGATCTTCGCTTCATTACATCCACAGTTGGATTCTGCCAGTATGTGTGCACCTTTGATTAAAACAAACAAGAAACCTAGCTATAAAAATATGCAGGCTTAAAAATATGTAACAACTCTTTGTATTTTAAAAAATCTTTTCTTGAGTGCCTTTCTATGATATATTTTTATATATGATACAGTATCACTTAAAAAAAAAATTGACTGTTTGTGCTGCATTAAGTAGCAAAAGCTGAATGAATCCTTATGTCAATTGTAGCATCCTGCACGTGAGTTTCCAATAAAGCACGTTCATGTTCCTGGATATAGTTTTTGCTCTTTCAGAATATTAATGGTTTATCATCATTTTATGAACCCAGGCTGCAGCAAAAGCCATCTGATCTGAATAGCAAACAAAGCCAACTTTGAGTTAAATCCTCATCTGCTGCTTAACTTTGAACTAAATGGATTTCTCTCCAGCCCTAGAATCGCTGTGCAACTACCCTCTGTGGTTTTTATTAAGATGAGGATGTGCAATCTTTTAAACCTGTTCCATGAAAAGCTCCTGCTTGGATAATACCTCAGCAGAGAGGATGGATATGTGACTAGGTATTGCAGTTTAGAGTTACATGAGGAAGAAAAAATGGGGGTGGGAGAGAAGGAGAAAATTTGCATAGTGTGGTGGGCCCAGTAAACCTTGAGGACTTTGTTCTGTCACACTGAGCTGCAATTCCATGTCCAGTTACTTCCTCACCTCGCCAGGAGGGCATGTGCAGAAGCAAGAGTTGGACAGATGGCAGAAGTCTTTAGTGCTTATTTAATGTACAAGTAAAAGTGATAAAAGAACTTCACAGATCTTAACTGTGTGTAAGTACAGCACAGATACAATCAACAAAGCCTTGAACACCTTAATGGCATAAATAAATTTCTTAACAGACTGATACACCTTTTCTGAAGGCACAACTGGAAAACTTGTTCCACAAATTTTTATATAGATGTAAAAATTAGCCCTTTTGAACAGTTCTATTCAGTCATATTTGAAAAAAAAACCTCATGCTTCAGTAACTTTGTAGATGCTTGCATAGATTTTACGTGCCCAGCAGGAGAAGTCAATGGAATTTTTTATGCAAATACAATTCTTTATGCACATGGATGTTGGCAGAACCCTATCCTAATTGCCTATTTTTAATGAGCTATGCAACACTGTTTGATAAAGTGTCATATAACTGTCCTTATTTTTTTTCTGAAGGTCAGGAACTGCCAGATTAGTATTTTAAAACTGTTTTTTGTAGTTGTTTTAATTTTATTTAAATACTAAAATCCATGGGGAATAATTCCTCTGAATTTTTATGCAGGTATTGGAACCAAAGATGGCACAGCAGTAAAGGATAAAGACTTTAAGGGGAAGCCTCAGAAACAAGTCCAGTTCAATCTGGGACAGGCTTTGGCTACCTGGCAAGTGAGGATATTTGTAGACAATGACTATGAGGCATCTGAAACATTTCAGATTGTTTTGTCTGATCCCGTTATGGCTGCCCTTGAGACTCCAGCAATAGCAACAGTTGAAATCGTGGATCCTAGTGATGGTATGTGTCACTACTTGTTCCCTTAGAATTTGTGATTGGGTGCAGTATTGTTCACTTGGAGGTGCTGTGAGTACCTGTGTTCCTTATCTGTCTGCTCTGCTGTGTTCAGACCTGTCTTAAAGCTTCACCTAGCTGAACAAGGAATTTGTATTTCTTATTAACTCTCTTCCGTGGCTAAATTCATATGCTGTATGTAATATCATACAGGTGTTCAACCTTAATCCCTCCTTTCTCTCATCATATTTTTCTTCAGTATCTACAGTGTATATTCCTCAGCTGGAATATAGAGTAGAGGAAGATATAGGTGAACTGCTGATTCCTGTTAGAAGATCTGGAGATGTCAGTCAAGAACTGATGGTCATTTGTTCTACACACCAAGGTATGTTATCTAGCTAGGTAACAGATTATTCAGCATAATATTCATGTTTAGGTAAGAAAGCAAGTGCAGTTGTCAGTCAGCAAGTCTTGACAGTAACTTCAGCAGCTGGAACAAGTGATTTTTGAGGTGACTTATGTGTGTCTAGTTTTCTGCTTAAAGAGTGTTTTAAAGCCCAAAATGTATATACACACATATACGTACACCTTTTTTTGAAGAGGCACTATTTTTTTCCCTGCAGCTTTCCTGCTGAAGAGGAAATGCCTGACCCTGCAGTGATTGTTTAGAAGAATCCTTTTTTTCCTCTCTAATCTTAAACCCAGTACCTCTCCCATTGTTGAGGATCTGACTGATCATTACATGGCTTTGTATACCCTGAATGACAACTGAGGTCCCCAGTGTGGGGTTTTTCCTGTTGTCATTGTTTTGCTTTTTGACTATGTAGTTGGAAGAAGCCAAGTCAGGGTTTCAGTTGATTCGACAAGAACTAGTATTTCAAAATTGACAGACTACAGGCATTGAGTATCACTTTTTGTTTAAACGTAACTGCCACAGAAGACTGCATGAAGCAATGCTCTCTCTTAGTAATGCTTCTTATCTCATTTGTGAATCTGTGTTAGCAAACAAGGCAATGTATGGAGTTGGTCATGAACCACCAAGAAGAGATGTAGATTTAGAACTAAACCACTTCTAAAATCAAATGAGATTGGATGTTGCTTAGGTTAGAGGCCAGCTATAGAGTTCAAGTCAGAACCTTGTCTTCACTAGATATTCAGAGATGTGTGAATGTAGGTTTGTTGTGGTGCACTGACTTTCAGCATGGAGATGGTCCCTCAAATACTATAGTTAATACAGACCGTAATTAATAATATGATTCTTTCTTCAACTCATTTGGATCTTAAGTTTTCCACATATAGTTCCTGACTACAAAATAAGCCTGCTATGAACTGAAAAAGTGAGATGACAGAGGAGAGAAAATATTTGTTATTGTAAAAATACTAGATATTAGAAAATATATCAGATAACTCTTAATAAAAACTAAAATGTGCATTCAAAAATAGATTTAATAGAGATAAGGTAAGGTATGGGCATTTATAAATGAAACCAGGCTTAAGATAGAGATTAGTATTTATCCTAAGCAGTGAAATATTAAAGTTTTTATTGAAAGGAAAAAAAATGGGTTTCCATAGAAGTCTTCTGTCAACTAGTCATAGCTTGAGATACTGTCATTCTGTATGCTTCACAGGCAGGGAAAATGGATCATCCTCAGTTCTGTGACTTATTTAAACTTCTGGTTCAGAAAATCCTTTTAACATCTTTTGTTTCTATTTTACTCTTAAGTGTAAGAGTCAGCCTGAGTGGTTGGCAGGAATCTTCAGAGTATCAGGCATTCAGAGGTCATTTGTTCCTTCATCAGTGACTTATAACAGCTTAACAAAATTTTCCCCTCTTTTTGTTGTGTTTTGAGGCACAGAAAATCTTACCAAGTTACTTAAGGCTGTTTGTCCTTGTAGGCTGTCAGCCTGGCTGGCATTAATAGTGGTAGCCGTTTACCCAAAAGCACAATTGCTGTAATTGTTGTTATGGTCTGTGTTTTTTGTAAACATACTGCAGTAAAATACTCTTTCTCAAAGTTTTAAACGTGATATGCATGGTAAACATGACAGTTTCTCATTTAGTCTTTCTCAGCCTGCTTAATAAGTGTCTGATACATTACTAGCCCCTGTTCATAGTAAAGGAAGGTAGTCAATGCACGTTGTGTGTACTTATGGCCTCTGAAAATCAGACCACTTAATGTACTCAGAATTACGTGGATTAGAAGGAACCTGGAGAGGTCTCCAGTTAGATCTGCTTCTCAAAGCACGGGCAGCTGTGAGGTGGGACAGGGTTGCTCAGGTTTTTGTCCCCTGAAAATCCTTGTGGACAAATCCACAGCAGTTCTAAGGTTCATATTGCATATAAGCCTTACTTTTTTGTAATTTGATGTGGCTCTGTGTCCTCATCTTTCAACAGCAAAACCTATTTGGGGGTCTTGCCCTTTGTCTCTCCGAAATGCTCTTGCACTATTTTCTTCTTCCCTCACAAAATTCCTTTTTATTGTGACTGTTCAACTGCTGATGGAGCTGTGTTCTACGTAATTCGTATCAAAGCGTATTTTTGAGAGGTTTGATTTTGGTTTTTTTTAAATTAGTTGACTCAATTCTCTCACCCGGTTGAAGTACAACCCCACAAAAAAAGTTCAGTCAGGATAACTGGAGATAATAGTAAAATGGATGCAGGAATGGTTTCATGAGGGTGCTGGGTGGTAAGATCCCCCTGAGCCACTACTGGAGAAATTGTCATTATTAAATAGGAATAATTTCTTGTGTTTAACTTGTTACCAAAGCACATTTATTAGTTGGTTCTAGCATAAACTACTTTTTCCGTGTTTGTTTCATTTAAAGGGCTGTTGTTGTTCTGCTTCTTTAAAGTCCCGAGTCTCCATAATTCTTTTTTTACCCTCTCTCCTCATAGATTCTGCTACTGGCACAGTACCATCCACTGTCTTGTCTTACTCTGACTACATGTCACATCCTGAAGATCATAGCAGTATTGTTCATTTTAATAAGGATGAGACTGAGAAAATCTGTCATATTATCATTATTGATGACTCTCTCTATGAGGAAGATGAGACCTTCAATATTTCTCTGAGCATGCCAGCGGGTGGCCAAATTGCCACAGAATTCCCAAACACTAAAGTAATAATCTTGGCTGACACAGATGATGGTGAGTATGAAGAAGCAATTCTGTTTTGCTGGGGCTTTCCTTTTGGAAGTTTTACTGATTTAATGATCTCTTCCTCTGTGGTTTTGCTTACTCAGTAGAAAAACTGGCAGAACAGGCATGAAGTATATTTAAGATACAGTGTAAGTATGTTTAATGCACTTCAGCTCACGTTTTGTTATTACAGTAGAGGTTCAGGATTAGATTTTAGTTTCTTTACTGGCATAGGACCGAATGGCAGGTTTATTACTTTAAAGCAGATCTGTGAGGATTCAATTTACTTTGACTGCAGCAGAGTCTGTAATTACAGTAGTTTACACGGGTGTAGGATTAGTTTTGTGGCAATACTATAGATGAAAAAATTTGTGTTCTATCAGATAAAGCTAAAGAGTAGAAATAGTTAGTAGAGGCTGATTTGTTATGCACAGTAATTCCTAGTGTGTGTGTCAAGATTAGTGATTATAAAGTTGGAGACATAGAATTCAATTCAATAATTGATACCGTTAGACAGTAGCAGAGGAAAAGCCATATACTTTATTGTCTTACTTCTGTTTGTTCTTTTAGTCCCTGTCTAAATCTTTCTTGCTAATCCAATCTTGTGGATGTAATTGTGCTAAATAAGACAGTCCTGATGAATAGATCTGTCCCTGAAAGAAACCCACATGTTCAAAGAGCTTTGTCTTTTGTTAGACTATTTAACCCATCATCAAGTGTCTGGTTTCATTCTCTAACCTTTCTCTTGAGTTTTGCACGCAAAAGCTGTACTTTGTCAGACATCCTGCTGGACTGACTAAGGAAGGAATTGTTTCAGCCTGCTTAAAGGTAATCTATCAAAAGGTTGAAAATAAATATTAATACAGTCCTGCTTGGAGCACTTATACCTTCCTTAATACTGTGTGCTGAAGACCTCATCTGCTTCTGCAGCAAGTCTTTGTGATTATCAGGGTTTGCTCTGATGGTAAAGTAACACAAAGGTTCACAGTTTGGTGGCTCAAGAAAATTATAGTAAGTATTCAAAGGTGCCTGCAAGCTGGAATGGCAATGTTTGCACAGGTATGGGCCAGATGGTGTTCTGATGTTTTTATATATACATGGAGGAATGTCGTAGTTCAGCCCGGATCGGGACCAGACTACGCAGTCTCTCTCTCACTCCCCCCCACCCTCCGAGAGAAACAGGGGGAGATAATAGAAGAAAAACGGCTCGAGGTTTGAGATAAGGACAGGGAGAAATCCTTAAAGTTACCGTCACGGGCAAAAAACAGA